>PVJC01029316.1:0-21969 GCA_004026665.1 Murina feae
GGAGGTGGAGGCTTGAGTATGCAAACACAACAGTGGGGGCTCATCTGGGTGGCAGGGCATTTCCTAGAGAAGATAAATCATTAATCAGGCTCTAAGAGGGTTTATTGCTGTGGCATTAAGGTAATGAAGGAAAGAGTTTTATGATATGGGGATGGATCACAGAGATATGGCAGTGGTCAAATGAGACAGAAAAAGGTACCTATTGGGTCTGGTGTTTAGGATGCTAGTTTTACTTTAGCAGGATTAATTTAGTGGAGTAAGGGCAGTGGACTGAGGAAAGAATAAGATGTAGAGAGTAGAGGTCTATATTCTAGAAGCTTGCTTTGAAAGGAAGGAGAGGTTTCTACTAGCAGCTAAGGTCTCATGTGAAAGAGACTTGCTAAAACAGGGAGTCTTTACTTGGGCTTCATGAGGCTGGAATCTATCAATCCCTTAGAAATGGCATTCAAGCCCTGCCAGTGTAGCTCATTGGGTGTTGAACATCGACCTATGAACCAGGAGGTCACAGTTTGATTCCTGGTCAGGGCACATGCCCGGGTTACGGGCTCGATCACAGGCAGGAGACAGTGGATCAGTGATTCTCTGTCATCATTGATGTTTCTATCTCACCTTCTCCCTTTCTATCTGAAATCAATAAAAATATATTAAAAAAAAAAGAAATAGCATGCAAAACTTACCTGCTTCTCAAAGAGATTTGTGATCTGCAAATACGAAGAAACACTTGCTCAAGGAAACATGGCAATAGAAAGGAAGACTTGAAAATCAGGTGAGGTGATGGATAGCTCAAGAGTGCCAGCAAGGAGGGGTCAGGTGGGAGCCAGAACGCAAAGGAAATTATTATTCCTGTTGGGAAGAGGACAGTTTGTATATATTTTTGTTGAGACAGGGGAAAGATGTGAACTCCAGAGCAGGTGCAAACAGCTTTGAGGGTGAAGTTGCAGGGAACTGTGAGCATTCCATTGTTCTCTCTTTTGCTCTTGGTCCATCTTGGCTTGGCATCAGGATAAAAGCTCTTACTATTGATAGCTGGTCAAGAGACGGCCATAATCTGTTCTATTTCTTAGGGTTTCTATTGGGTTTCTGCCTCCATGACTGCTTCTGACCGATGTGCATTGTCACATGCACCTGACATGCAGGTTGAATTCAAACTGGAGCTGCCCCCTGCCCTGCCTCTAAGACAGGTCACTCATTACACTTTGAAGTGAAACTGATAGGCGTGAACAATTAATCACACTCTCCCTCTTCTAAAGGTAAGCTATGTCCAGGGCTTTCCGCCAGTTTGGGGCTCCTTGTGTTGGAGTCTCCTGGGGATTTCAAGAGAGTAGGTTCTTATGTGGGTGGATATTTATTGGAGTTAATTCATTTACAGTGAATAACCTTTGTTTCTTAAACGATCTTGAACCAGAATGGAGGGAAAAGGTGGCCTCTGGGCCCGGGGTCTTAAATCTGGAATCTGAACTTCTCATGGAATGATCGCAGTGCAGTCTTGTAGATTTCCCATGCCTCACTTTCACCATCTGCAAAAGCAAATAATATTTCCCCCCTATGTTAATGGGGGACACTGGGTTTGCTGACATTTCTGAGTGGTACTGTGGGAACGGATTGTTGAACACCTTTCGTTAAAGAGAGCTGGGAACCCTTATGAGGGATCTGAATGTTCTTCAAACTGCAGTTGTGAAAGAAAAAATTGTGAAAGAAAAGCTTAGTGACGGACTTTAGAAAATCTTACTCATGGACAACACTTATATAGCAGAGAGAGTGAATTAAATTTTAATGTAAGGCATTTTGTTGTTGTTGTTAGTCCTCACTTGAGGATATTTCCTTCATTGCCTTTCAGAGAGAGGGGAAAGGAGGGAGCGTGGGGGAGAGAGACAGAGGAGAGAGAGAAACATCCGTGTGAGAGAGACTATCGATTGGTTGCCTTCCACACGCACCCCGACTGAGGCCAGATGAAACCTGCAATCCAGATATAAGTATAGCCTGGGCCCTTGACTAGGAATTGAAGACCTATCCACTGAACCACGCTGGCCAAGGCTAGTTTAAGGCATTTGTGATATAAAGGAAATATATTTTCCTACTTTTAATTTTTATAAACCCTTAAAGCTGGTAACCTTTGTGCACCCGTGTCTCTCTCTTCCTTTCTCTCTCATCCCCTCAGATTCTGCTTAAACATAATGTAATCATGAATCAGCAATTATTAAGCTACCTGGGACTTAGCTATACTTAAAAAAAGGTCACATTCAATATATTCTTTTTTAACTTTAAGAATTGTGGTAAAGTATGCAAAACATAAAACCTACCCTTTCAGCCATCTTTAGGTGTACAGTTCAACGGCATTAAGTACACTCGCATTGTTGTGCAGTCATCACCACTATCCATCTCCAATCTAGCGGTGCTTCCTTAGAAATGAAAGTCAGTGGTCTGTTTGTTGACGTCGGTGATTCCTTCAGCTGGGGATCTGTGATAAGGTCAGGCTGTGTAACTCTTTGCTCCTGGGAAGCCTCCTGTTTCTGAGGAATGGTTCTGAGATGAAACGAAAAGTTGAAGACAAGAAGCCTCCATTAAAGACTGTCCTTGTCAGGTCCACAGTAGTTCGGGATTTCTGTTACAGCTCAGCCTGAAGGTTCGTTCTCACAGCTATTGTTTGCTGACAAGATAAAGTGGGTTTCATTTGGGGGGCAGCTCCCTGTCACAGAAGCTGTAGGAAGGAGCAGGAAGGTGGCTGTGAGGGGATGATAGAGAAAGGAAGAGAGACACAGGCAAACAGACTGAGAGGAAAACCAACCCACTCATTGATCAAGTCTCTCTTTCTCTCTCAATTTTGTTTTGTTGGTATGGATCTAGTCTTCTTACATGTTTATTATGAATGAACACGAATAATCAGCAATGTGTGCAGCACTGTCTGTATGCTGGGCGGATTGTAAAAGATTGGCAAAAAATTGGCAACTCTGAAGTACAGAGAAAATAAATAAAAACGTTTTTGTACCTAATGACTAGAACACAATAGGACTGTTATGCAATTATGTCTTATGTGTTTAGCCTAAGTGATTAGGTTTTAGCTTTGAAGTTCGACTGATGAAATTCATATCCAGGCTCCTCTGCTTCCTAGTTGTGGGACTTCGGGTAAGCCTCAGTTTTCTGATCTGTCAAATAGCACCTTTTTTATGGAGTTCTTGGGAGTTTTTAAAGAGAAATGATGCCCCAAAGTGCTTATATAATGAACTTTAGCCTTTTTATTCTATAGATAGTAAAGGCAAAGTTAATTTAACTTAGAATGCTGAATAAACTCGTGTTGTCCTACTTTTAAAACTCAGAGACCTAATTTCAGGGAGAGCTCTCCTCAGCCCAAGCACTACCGTGACCTGGACTATCCAGCCCGGCCACCTGCTCCTGCTGATAAAACAGATAATTTTGGAGGCTGGGAAAGCCCTGTCTAGAGCTCCAATCCAGGATGTGCTCCCTTTTTGGAGTTCCTGCGTAGGATCTATTTTGAATGCTTAATGAAAAGAGAGGTAGAGAAAGAGAGAAAAACAAATAATGATAGTGATAATGACAATCCTATATAATGAAGAGCTAATATGCAAATGGTTGCCACACTCTCTCTTCCTTGCCCAGGGGCCTGGGAACCTGAGGCCGGACAGGGGGACCTGAGGCTGCATGCCCCACTCTGCGGGGTTTGACGGGGGTGGGCTGGCCAGGTCTGTGTCTTGTATGATTTTGAGTAATGCGTGGGTGGGTGGTGACTTGACTCTGGGTCCCGCAGTGTGCCCCAGACTTTGACAAGAGGGAGATTTTCATAATCATTTTACTAATTTTCTTTCACCTCTGACACTTCTATTATAGAGAAAGGGCAAATAACAATATCAAAATATTTCCTCTAATTAATTCCCTTTTAATGTGCACAAATTTCATGCACCGAGCCACTAGTAATAATAATAATAATAATAATAATGAGAAGGAGGAGGAGGAGAAGGGGGAGGAAGAGGAAAAGAAGGAAAGAAAAATAGGCAAATCACTTAAGTAAAATTTGCCCTGCAAAAAAAGTTGGATCACCTTGGTCCTATCTTGTCCTTCTTCTCCCCCAAAAAAGGAGCCATTTCTCAAACACACCAGGACTTTCACATGCTGGTACATTTGCTGTCATGGTTCTCTTTGTCCAGTATACCCTTCCTTTTACTTTCTCAGCATTTCCAATTGTCAAAAGCCCAGGAACCATGTTGAGTAGTTTTCTCCAACACCAACAGATAGGATGCACATTTCCCCTCTTTGTACACCTATTCCAGTTTGGAAACACCCCTATTATGGTCATTATAGTCTGCCTACTTAGAAGCAGAGCGTCTTCCCCCACTTATCTGCTTTGTGCTCTTAACAGGTGGACAGAATCCCTGAATATTCTGGGGGAAAAGACAGAGAGCCTTTGGTCATTTGTCACGTTCCAAAGTTTACTTTTTTTGGCCAAGGAGAGCACAACTGGCATGACTTAGGAATTTCCATCCCACAACAAGAGACTAGACAGGAAATGGTCGTAGGTTGGTTTTATATTTATTTTTTTAAAAAATTATTTATTGTCTAAAGTTTTACATATGTCTCCTTTTTCCCCCGCTTGACCCCTCCCCTCCACCCCCACCCCTAAGCTATTCCCTCTCTGGGCAAGCCCCCAGTGCCCTAGTGTCTGTGTCCTTTGGTTATACTAATATGCATGCATACAAGTCCTTTGGTTGCTCTCTAACCTGCCCACCTTTCCCCCACCATCTATTCTTGTTCATCAAATTATGTTGATCAGTATATCCCACATATGAGTGATATCATGTGATACTTATCTTTCTCTGACTGGCTTATTTCACTTAGCATAATGCTCTCCAGGTCCATCCATGCTGTTGCAAATGGTAAGAGTTCTTTCTTTTTTACAGCAATCTAGTATTGCATTGAGTAGATGTACCACAGTTTTGTAACCTACTCATCTGCTGATGGGCACTTAGGCTGTTTCCAAATCTTAGGTATTGTAAATTGTGCTGCTATGAACATAGGGCTGTATATATCCTTTCTGATTGGTGTTTCTCTTTTCTTGGGATATAGTCCTAGAAGTGGGATTACTGGGTAAAATGGGAATTCCATTTTTAACTTTTTGAGGAAACTCCATACTATTTTCCACAGTGGCTGCACCAGTCTGCATTCCCACCAGTCGCGCAGGAGGGTTCCTTTTTCTTCACATTTTCACCAGCACTTGTTAATTTGTTGATTTGTTGATGATAGCTATTGACAGGTATGAGATGGTTGTTTTGATTTGCATCTCTCAGATGATTAGTGACTTTGAGCATGTTTTCATATGTCTCTGGGCCTTCTCTATGTACTCTTTCAAAAAGTTTCTATTTAGGTCCTATGCCCATTTTTTGATTGGATTGTTTATTTTCCTTTTGTTAAGTTGTATGAGTTCTCTGTAAACATTGGAGATTAAACCCTTATTGGAGATTACATTGGCAAATATGTTCTCCCATGCAGTGGGCTTTCATGTTGTTTTGTTGATGGTTTCTTTTGCTGTGCAGAAGCTTTTTATTTTGATGTATCCATTTGTTTATTTTCTTCTTAGTTTCCATTGCCCTAGGAGCTGTGTTGGTAAAGATATTGCTACAACATATATCTGCTATTTTGCTGCCTATGGAGTCTTGTAGGATTTTTATGGTTTCCTGTCTTACATTTAAGTCCTTTAGCCATTTTGAGTTTGTTTTTATGTATGGTGTGGTTTTATATTTTTTGTGGCTTGTATCATATTATGATATTTTCAGAATTGTAATTTTGAAGTACCTTTAGCAGAAACTACAGGAAACCCACTTTTCAACCGAAACCCAATACATAGGAAAAGTTGTGACTGGATACTGTCACTGTCAATCATCTTCAGTATGATAAGGAGGCAAGTCCTCTGAAGAAAGAAAGGCTTTCTAGGAGGTGTTTGCTATGCTTGATTGTGGACAGGTCTTGTTCAATTCACCCCTTCTAACATGGGGATCTTGACTGTGCAATGGACTTTAAAAATGATGAATATTTAAGGAAAGAAAACCTGCATTAGAAGTCTGAAAAACTAATGTAATATCTGATTAGTTCTTAATGTTGAGGAGAAAAAAAAGAGACTCTTCTGTAAAATCCTTCAAATTGGTGTCTCAGAGTTCAGAATGTCTTGCAATCTAATTTATAATAAGAACCTGCTTATCGTTTCTGGGGATTATGGGAGAAGGAAGGCTGCCATGATATTTGGACAAAATGTCCCTAAAATACCAGGATTTAGTACATAGTACAGAGGAGGTGGCTGGGAAATGCTTACTGGACGACACAAGTTTATGCTGCCTAAAAATGTTTCTTCCAACAGACTGCAATGTCCATCATTTTGATATAAGATGAGCAAAGTAATGATGTAAGCTGAGGAACTAATTTGCATGGCCTGGATTGAACTTCAAATTCTACCATTTTAGTGCTTCACGACTTTGTGAATCTAAATCACAGGCAGATTCAGATCCTGAGCAGGAATTTAAAATTCTAGGATTGACTGTGAACTCCGGGCAGGTGGCAACCATGGGGCACCACTAATTTGCCCTTGACGAACTTCCACCCAAGAGCTAGGGCTCTGGTGCAGGCCTAAGAGTTGCAAAGAATGGCATGAGGTCTCCCTTACCCTGATTACCTGAGGGAATGTGAGACTCTTTCCCCCTTGACCACTGAAAATTCTATACCAGATCCGATATCTGCTCAGAATGAGTTCTCATCTCTTTAACTGAGTTTAAACTCAGTTTTTACAGTAGTCCTGCCTTATCCATAGTTTCATTTCCTGCTGCTTGTTAACTGTGGTCAACCATGGTCCAAAATTATTAAATGCATAATTCCAGAAATAAACAATTCACAAGTTTTAAGTTGACTGCCATTCTGAGCAGTGTGATGCGGATTATTTTCTGTCCAGTATACCCACACGGTGTATGCTATCCACCCCACTACTCACCATTAGTCACTTAGTAGCTGTTTCAGTTATCAGATTGGCTGTCATAATATCACAGAGCTTGTGTTCAAGTCACCTTTATTTTACTTAATAATAACTCATTCACCTCACTTCATCTTACCATGTAGACATTTAATCATCTCACATCAGCACAAGTAGAAGGGTGAGTACAGTGGAATAAGAGAGACAACATTCACATAACTTTTTTTTACAGTATATTGTTAAAATTTTTCTGTTTTATGATTAGTTGTTAATCACTTACTATGCCTAATTTGTAAATTAAACTATATCACAGGTATGCAAGTATAGAAAAAAACAGTCTGTATAGAGTTTGGTGGTTTCAGGCACTCATTGGGGGTCTTGGAATATAATAGTATTCCCCTAGGAGAGGGAGGACTACTGTAGTCTTAACTTGGCTACAGTAGAGTGATCTCTCCTATGCCCTTATTTATAGTGTTTTACAGGGAAGGAAGCAGGTGGGGAGGTACCAGGATTTCCTGCCATGTTCAGTGAGAGTTGCAGGCAGCCCTTAAGCTTTGGAGAACCGCAGGGTGTGCCCTGCCAGGGTGCGCTGGGTGGTGGTTCATAGAGCCTCTTTGTTCACACTTGTCATTAGCCCTTCATTATAGCTGTCTTTCAAGGCTGGATGTGTCACAGGGCTGGCCAACTTGGCTTAGTCAGAGGGTGATTCGGGTGATGATTTAACTTCTGAGTCGATGCTTGCCACTTGTCAGGTTCCTTGTGCCACACAGGAAGCGCAGGTCACCAGCGGCAGGAGAGGATCCAGCTGCTGTTACTGGAAATCCTGCAAGTCCTGATCTGTGTGCCGCAAAGCAGGAACTGCAGGAGGTGATTAAGGCTGAGGTTGTGGGGACAGAATAGTGTCATATGAGAGCAGGAGGTCTGGTGACAGGCTCCAGGAATGCAGACCCAGCCATGCTGCTTGTCCATGCTCAGGCTCTGGACGAGCCTGGTAGCCTCTCTGACTTCAGGAAGCTCACCTGTGATCATAGCACATCCCTCTTAGGGCTGGGGGAAGGACCAGGGATATGCCTATGCGCAGTGCTGTAGGAGTACCTGGGGCATGAGTCCTTATCCACTTATTTCTTGCTGTTTGGGTATCAGCACGTATTTTGTCTGTGGTGTGAGGTGCCATCCTGAAACCTGACTGGGAAGAGACATAATAGGTGGCCTTTTAGAAACTCACAATTTAAAACACACATGTTTGGTGTGGTTGAAGCAAACTTGTACAGAGACACAGAAAACAATGCCTACATATTTAAAAAGTGACCTGAACAAAACAAAAACACATACACACAAAAGGAAAATCGCATTTTGTGTTTTGGTGTACAGGAAATGGCACTAGTTGCAAGACAGAATTTCAAATGTGCCTTTAGAGTCTTCAGGGTTCAGATGAAAATCCACGGGTTCTTTGGTTAATCAAAGCCAGAGGAGTTGTGCCTGGCCGGCATGGCTCAGTGGTTTAGTGGTGACCTATGAACCAGGAGTTTGCAGTTCGATTCCAGGTCAGGGCACAGGCCTGGGTTGAGGGTTCAATCCCCAGTGTGGGGCATGCAGGAGGCAGATGACCAATGATTTGTTCTCATCACTGATGTTTCTCTCTCTCTTCCTCTCTGCAATAATAATAATAAAAAAGCCAGAGGGCTTATAAAATGAGGAAAAGGATATTTTATGCTATCCTTATTCCTGAATGCCTACAGATTTTTTGGGATGAAAGGGGTCTGTGCTCACATACTAGAAAGGAGTAAGAAATGTTGCTTTTCTATGCAGGTGACCTCCCTGATTCCAATGGATAATGCATGTTAAATATATTAAGATTTTTGAGATGTGTGGTAGCAAGAAAACCCTGCATAACTCATCGTTTTGTAGCTCACTTGAATAAGAGATCTTTTCCAGGTAACTCATATGTAAATCCAGTGGGCTGAGGTTGAGAAATTCAGCTTTGATTATTGAGTGTGGTGTGAAGTTGATTGTGTAAGATTGTGAGTAGGTTTTCCTGAAAAATTCTAAGAGAGAACTAACATAGATGGACATTATGTGGCCTTGTGAGTAGGTTTTCTTTTCTTGTTTTTAAAATCTTTATTGTTCAGATTATTACAGTTATTCCTCTTTTCCCCCCCATAGCTCCCCTCCTCCCAGTTCCCACCCCACCCTCTGTCCTTAGCTCCCCACCCCCGCTGTTCTCATCCATAGGTGTACGATTATTGTCCAGTCTCTTCCCGCACCCCTAACACCCTTTCCCCCCTGAAAATTGTCAGTCCAATCCCTTTCTATGCCTCTGATTCTATTCTATTCACCAGTTTATTCTGTTCATCAGACTTTTTTTATTCACTTGATTTTTAGCTTCAATTGTTGATATTGAAATGTATTTGTTGTTCATAATTTTTATCTTTACCTTTTCTTCTTCTTCCTCTTCTCAAAGGATACCTTTCAGCATTTCATATAATACTGGTTGGGTGGTGATGAACTCTTTTAGCTCTTTCTTGTCTGTGAAGTTTTTTGTCTGACCTTCAATTCTGAATGATAGCTTTGCTGGGTAAAGTAATCTTGGTTGTAGGTTCTTGCTATTCACCATTTTGAATATTTCTTGCCACTCCCTTCTGGCCTGCAAAGTTTCTGTTGAGAAATCAGCTGACAGTTGTATGGGTGCCTCCTTGTAGGTAACTGACTGCTTTTCTCTTGCTGCTTTTAAGATCCTCTCCTTGTCTTTTGCCCTTGGCATTTTAATTATGATGTGTCTTGGTGTGGTCCTCCTTGAATTCCTTTTATCTGGGATTCTCTGCGCTTCCTGGACTTGTAAGTTCATTTCTTTCACCAGGTGGGAGAAGTTTTCTGTCATTATTTCTTCAAATATGTTTTCTATATCTTGCTCTCTTTCTTCTTCTGCCACCCCTATAATTCTGATGTTGATACGCTTGAAGTTGTCCCAGAGACTCCTTACACTATCTTCATATTTTTGGATTCTTTTTTCTTTTGGATTTTCTGGCTGGGTGGGTTTTCTTCTTCTTATTTCATATCTTTGACTTGATTCTTGCGATCCTCTCGTCTGCTGTTGGATCTCTGTATATTATACCTTATTTCAGTCAGTGTATACTTAATTTCTAGCTAGTCCTTTTTCATATCCTCGAGGGTCTCACTAAATTTATCGGCAGTCTCTAGAATATTCTTGAAAAGCCTTATAACTGTGGTTTTGAACTCTATATCCAGTCGTTTGCTTTCCTCCATTTCTGTCATTTGTGATCTGTTTCTTTGTCTCTGCATTTTGGCTGCTTCCCTGTGTTGACAGATTGGTTTTAATCAGCTGTGTCTATGGTGGGAGAACTTCTGTGCTGGAGACACTGTTATGGGGCAAGACTTGCTTCAGTGGGGCTTTGGTGCCCACTAAGTCTGCCCCCTGGGTGCATCCTTTATAAGTCTGAGGAGTTGTAGATTGGGTGGTCCCACTCTGACCACTGGGTACACTGGCTCTTGTATCTCTAAGGAGGTGCTGTCTTAGCTTCTGCCTGGGGTTTCCCATCCTTTTATATGCAAAAGTCTCTGCGTGAAGCTTGGGTGGGGCAGGGTCTCAGGGAGTCTATAGGGCAAAGCAACCAGCTATGGCTGATTCTCAATCCTGCCCTAAATGGCACAGGGTCTCAAGTCACTCTGGAGTTCCTCCTGGTGCCAGATGGTGCTAAACAGTCCAGCTCCTCCCCATATGGTTCTGAGTCCCCAGAAACTCGCCTGGAACTGGAGTTCAGAGCTGTCGGGAGTTTGTGCTTCCCTCCGGTACGAAATGCTTCCAGCCCTTTCTGTGAGCCCCTTTGCGCATGCCTCCGTACCTCTGCACTTTATTTCCGTACCTCCTCTGAGTCTCAGTCTATTTCTAGTTGTAGAATTCCACTCAGCCAGCCTTCCTGTAGGTCTGGGTGGTGTCCGTTTTTTCTTTTCATTGTGATTTTGAAGTAGTTGTGCCCAGCAGCAATTCCAGTGTTCACCTATGCCGCCATCTTGGTTTCTCTCTTTTCATATTTAAGAATATACCCATTTTATTGTTTCATGCTCTTTTCTCTGTTGCTGCTGCTGACTCTTGCTTGTGGAGAGTTAGTTTTATATATGTTTTATTATTATTTTTAACTTTTGAGTTTATTTTCAGTGGGGATTGTGTGTGAGTGTGTGTGAATTCCAAGCAGCCTGGATTGACCAGGATCCCCCTAAAGCAGATGTGTGTTTGCCATTTCAGGCACACTGAGGGGATCACCAGCCTAGGAAACCAGGAACAATATTTGTATTCATTTCTTTGCCTGGGGATTCCCACGTCACACATTAAGATTTCAAGTCTACTTGTGGATTAGCTTCAGCTCCTCTCTCGTGTGGGCCCAGGACTTTGTCTCCTATTCCTAGTCTGATCCAATGCCCCATCCTCCCTGCCCTTCAATCCCATAAGGGCCCTCACAGCATCCAGCAATCACACTTTTGTTTTTGTGAGCTCAGTTGTGTCTAACACATTTTCTTTTTGTTATACTTTACCTGACATTTCCAGATGACTTTGTCACATTACCAGATCTGGAAGTCCCATCTTGTTCAGACCTTGATGAAGTGAAAGTTTGAAAAACTTTAAGCAAACATTAGATGGTAAATACTCACACACTATCCATTGTTGTGCATTTATTAAATTTTATTGATTTTTTACAGAGAGGAAGGGAGAGGGATAGAGAGTTAGAAACATTGATGAGAGAGAAACATTGATCAGCTGCCTCCTACACACCTCCCATGGGGGATGTGCCCGCAACCAAGGTACATGCCCTTGACCGGAATCAAACCTGGGACCTTTCAGTCCGCAGGCCAATGCTCTATCCACTGAGCCAAACCGGCTAGGACCATTGTTGTGCATTTAACATAGTGAGCTGTGCTTCATGATTCTCATTATCCATTGTCATCTTTATTGTTCTATTTTAGGAAAGAGAAATAATCTGAAAAACAGCTTTTGTAACTTCCTCCATGACCTTGTCCCCTCACTATTTCTACCCATGAGATCTCAAGTTTCTCAATTGTTCTAGTTCTTCTGCCTCCAGAGGTACGTTCTTGACTTGTAGGGTGTCTTCTTGTAGCCAGGCTGTGGCCCAGAAACACATATGCCCTTAGTCTTTGAGTGCTGCAGATCCTGACAGATGGAAGAAGCACCTGGCCAGATAGTGTCTCCCCAGAAGAGGCCCCCAGTGTGAGCAGGCCCATTGCTCAGTGGGTTCCACTTGTAGCAACAAGTAGATAGGACCTCCAAGCAACCTGGGAGGTAAAATGTGAGGCATAGAGGTCCAAAGCCCTCAATTCCATGAAATTGGCTCACCTTCCTCAACTCAGCACAGACAAGAACAACAGGAAAGAGATGTTGTCTCTGAGGAATTGTAACAATCTTGCTCTCACTTTCCTTTCTCTGTGGGAAATGTAGGAGTCGGACTTGGCTTCTTATACCTGAATCCTGAACCTAATATTTGTTCTTCTTTAGGATTATTTTCTCTGCTCTCATGAACCATTTTTCACCTTTTGTCACCAGCAAGGCTCTTTGCTGATGAACCCCTCTTTCCTCTTTCCTCTACAAAAGCCAAGGCCATTATGTTGTCTTAAGTAACCTAATATAGGGATTTAATCAATCAGTTCCTTTATAGAAAACAATTTGGGTCAGGCCTGTCACTTTTTGACCATTGGATTTAATGTTGAGATGGAGCTAAGTGGACTTGGAGAGTAGGATAATGATGTCCTTGAGACTGGTGTTTTTCAATCACTTTTACCCAGCATCAGTGACACTTTCTCTGTAGTTCACTCAGGGCACAGACACTGCTGAGAAAACTGCTTTTCACATATTATAAAAGTCAAGGAACCTCTAGATCAGTGATTTTCAACCAAGGCACACTGGTGTGCTGCAAGCTTTTTGAAGAAATGCAATAACCTTATACTTCGTCAGAGCCACTGACCTCTTTTCCCTTAGATTGTCAGATAAAAAATGATAACAGTCAACATAATAATAGCTGTCCAGTGTGAATGAATAAAAGCCATACCTATTTTTGTCAGATTGGCAAAAAATATATTTTTTTGGTGTGCTGCAGAATTTTAGTAAGTAGTTTATGTGTGCCATGAGATGTAAAAGGCTGAAAGTCTCTGCTCAAGATAATGTCAAAGTTGAATTTTCTCAGCACTGTTAGAAATGCTGATGATTCAATTTTTTGATTAAAGCAGCTCCCTGTGCTTTAGATGCTGCCTATTGATATTTTAGTGAAAATGGAGAAGCCAGACTTGTGTCCTCATTCACATTTGCTTATTGGAAGATACACCAGTCAGCAGTCTTCTTATTGTGGGTGACCTTAAATCACAAATGAACTAGTTTAAACCAACAAAATAAGCAAAGGAATTCACTGGCTCTTGTAACTGAGAATATCACAGGTAAACTGGCTTCAGGTGAGACTTGAGTAAGGACTCAAACATATTTGTAGGATGTCCTTCTTGCTCCCACTCCTCTGTGTTGGCTCCTCCCTAAGACTCTGTGTTCCGGTACCTGGAATCTTCAGGTTCCCATCTTTTTGACATACAGCCTTGTGGAGGATGAGAGGAAGACTCCTTTTTCCATGAGTGTAGCAAACCTATCCTTCACTGAGAAAAGTATTATGGCCAAGAGAATGTGCCATAATGGCCTTGGAGGTGGGACATGCACCCACGTGGAGCTAGGGGTGGACTGAGAGTGAGTAGGCTCCCCAGAGGAAAATGGGGGCACTATGGCCAAAGCTGGGTAAATGGGAGGCAAAATGAGATGTTGGGAGACAAAACCAAACATGTCCACTTCATGATTTAGATGGTTATGGAAAAGACAAAAATTTTTCTCAGAAAAATATGTTTTGGACAATTTTTGACTCTAAGACTTTACCACATTGCCCTGAAGAGAGATTTAGACCTGAAAAAAATGAAAAAGCATTAAAGGAAGTCCCCTATAGAGTGTTAGGGTTTGGCTGGTGACCTGGGCTGTGAAAGAATTCACAACTAAAAGAAGAGATGCAGACAAGAAGTTTATTTTATTTTCCAAGAGAGGAAAGGGCCAAGTATTGCTAGTCAGTATAGGGCAGGGAACAAAAGGTGACCTGCTCTTTTAAGCAGTAGCTCTTGCTAAGCAACAAGGAAGGGAGAGAGTGTTGTGTTGAAGTTGAGCAGATACCAGGGGTTGTCTTGAAAAGTTATAGTTTGTTTGCTTTCCAGGAGATAGTCCAGCAGATGTCCTAGGCAGGTGTCTTATCAATATTTTCCCCAAGCCTGTAAAACATGCTTAGAGCAAAAGTTATGAAGAGTTTAAAAGAGGCTTGTTTGAAGGGAATAGGGAAAGGGACTTTTCTATGAACTAGAGACTTCTTGGTGAGAACTATCCCCGAGTTGTGAAAACAACAGGGAGGAGGGGGATGCAAGAATGTAGCCTTGAGAGTAGCTTTTGTCCCACAGTTTGAACAGAGGAGCTGTTTGAATCAAAGGAGCCAACAATCTTGGGTTTAATTACCAGGTGCTTCTCACAAATTGTGTTAGGCCACAGCAAAGAAAAGAAGAGGCCCTTTTCTGTCTTTACATAGAGCATTTATTAAATTAAAAGAATTTCCCAATAGAGCATTATTTGTCTACTCAAAAAAGCAGTCACATTACCGGGTCCAGAGTAGGCTAATCATCAGAACCATTTGGGAATTATTATTACTTCTTTTGTTTGTTAATCCTCACCTAAGGATATTTTTTCCATTGGCTTTTTAAAATTATTGTTTAAAGTATTGCATATGTCTCCTTTTCCCCCATTGACCCCTCCCTGGACACTTCCACCCCCAGGACAAGTCCCCATCACACCAGTGTTTGTGTTCCTTGGTTATGCTAATATGCATGCATACAAGTCCCCTCTCCTGCATTCCCTCTGAGATTTGACATTCTGTTCAATGTTTCTCTGTCTCTGGATCTATTTTCCCCCCATCAGTTTATGTTGTTCATTATATTCTACAAAGGAGTGTGATATTTATCTTTCTCTGAATGTGATATTTATCTTTCTATGAATGGCTTTTTTCACTTAGCATAATGCTTTCCAGGTCCATCCATGTTGTTGCAGATGGTAAAAGTTCCTTCTTTTTTATAGCAGGGTAGTATTCCATTGTGTAGATGTACTATAGTTTTTTAATCCACTCATCTGCTGATGGGCACTTAGGCTGTTTCCAAATCTTAGCTATTGTAAATTGTACTGCTCTGAACATAGGGGTGCATATATTGTTTCTGGTTTTTTGGGATATATTCATAGAATTGAGATTACTGGATCAAATAAGAGTTCCATTTTTAACTTTTGAGGAAACCTCATACTGTTTTCCATAGTGGCTGCACCAGTCTGCATTCCCACCAACAGTGTACAAAATTCCCTTTCTCCATATACTCACTAATACTTATTTGTTGATTTATTTTTTAAATTATTTTTTATTTTATTTATTTCAGAGAGGAAGGGGGAGAGAGAGAGAAAGAGAGAGAGAGAGAGAGAGAGAGAGAGAGAGAGAGAGCTAGAAACATTAATGATGAGAGAGAATCATTGATCGCTGTCTCTTGCAAACCCCCTACTGGGGATTGAGCCTGTAACCCGGGCATGTGCTCCAACCGGGAATCTATCGGAGACCTCCTGGTTCATAGGTAAACACTCAATCACTGAGAAACACCAGCCAGGCAGGACTGCCTTTTGGATGAAGGGAACTGTTTTGGGCTGGAGTCAGCGCATTTTTTTTTTTTTTTTTTGGGGTGGGGAGGAAGGGAGGAGGAGGTTAGTGCTTTTTCACTGGGAGGGCTGCTGGTTAGGTCTCTGCTATAGGGGCTCTCAAATTATGACTGCTAGGTCCCATATGAGGTTCGTGTGATGTTTATTTTAAAAAAAGAAAGGCCTTGGCTAGTATGTCTTAGTGGTTAGTCGCCCTGTGGACCAAAGGGTTGTGGGTTTGATTCTTGGTCAAGGGCACTTACCTGGGTTGCAGGTTTGATCCCTGGCTCTGTTTGGGGTGTATGCAAGAAGGCAACCAATTGTTGTGTCTCTCTCACACTAATGTTTTTCTCTCTCTACCCCCTCCTTCCCTTTTTCCACTCTCTGTAAAAATCAATGGGAAAAATATCCTCGGGTGAGGATTAAATAACAAACAAAAACAACAAAAAATAAAATAAAAAATAAAATAAAACTGCAGTTAGCTGGCTTATCTGCAGGGTGTTCCCCAGCTGTTTTCAAATCCGGTGTTAAATAAAATTTCCCAGCTACCTGTTAAAGGACAAACTGTGGTCTTGGCAAACTGAAATCTGAGCCACTATAGTAGAGTTGAAGGGAGACCTTATTCCCTGGACATAAGAAACGTTCTTGTAAAAGTGGAATTACCCCAGTAGGTCAGAGCCCTTATTCTGGGCCTTCCCTTGTCCACAGTGTAACAATTCCCTTCACCATCTTCCACTACTGGGTGTCAAAAGTTAATGAAGCTCTACTCAGTATTCTCAAAGCTGTGAGCCTTTGGGGAGGGGGCAGGATTCCGCTGGCCCTAAGAGCAAAAGTTGGATGGGATAGAAAGGAAACCCCGTCTTCAGGCCACATACTCTCCTCGTTTGTGTCTGAGCTTTCAGGCCTGAGAGCCAAAGGGAGCCCTTTTTTGGCAAACCCCTCATGATATCAGCGTGAATCTTAATTTAATTCCCTTTTGGTCATAAACGCGAAGCAAAGCTGCAAAGGGCGCAGCTTTTAGGGACCTGAAAAACAAGTTCCGTTAAAGCAGGTGAGGCCCCGGCTTCGAATCTGTGAGTGTGGAATTTCTTTTCCCTGCCTCCTCCTCCCTCCTGCCATTTGCGGAGGCCGGATGATTTGTAGCTGTGGTGCCAGTCGGGGTAGGTGAAGCTAAAACAGGGAAGCCCTGTGTATGCACACTCTGGGCTCACGGGCCCAGCAGGGGTCCCCTTGGGGACTGAGGTCCGAGCTGGTCCCTGGAGACGTCTGCTCTCTGTTGCCCTTGGTGCAATAGCCTCACAAGACGCTCCAGGCCAAGTGCTAGAGCACAGGATTAATTAGGGCTGTAACAAACTGGGAGCTGGTGGAGGGATTCATCAGCTAGGTTCATGTATGGGGAAAACACATAGAAGTCACATGGGAACCTTATGAAAAAATCCATGCATTCCGGCTTCATGAAGCTTTAATTCCCACTAGAGCATTCCGACACGTGATTGTCCTTCCTCGTGGCCCAGCTTCAAGGTTCCGCCTCAAACTAGTCACTCTCTTTAATGTTAAAAATCTTGTCGATTCTTTGTTGAAATCAGGTCTATCCTATTTCTCATAGCCGTTCATTTAGAAGCTCCTTTTTAAGAGATAATAAAATTAGGCATGCCTGTGGTCAGTAAATTCAAGCTGGGTACCAGCAATTACTTTTGCATAAGGGAGACTCATACACTGGCTATATATTCTGGAGTTAGAACTTCCTGGGTTCAAGTCCCAGCTCCAATACTGGTAAAGCACAGTAATCCCTCCTTTGGAAAGCTGCTGTTTGAACTACTCTGGTATTCTCAGACAGTCTCTTATTCTGTAGGTCAACCCTGTTATTTTTAGATAGTCCTTATTCTGTAAAATAACTGTTTTAGTTTGAATAATAGAAAAAGATAAAAACTTAACTGTCTGACCTTGCAAGCTAGCTGTCTAACGTAATAGGCAAATACCGATAATAATTCCCTGCCAAATGTTTGTTCATTATGTATCCAAGGTTACAAACTGTCTGCAAAAATAATTTACACAAAGCTCTTTGTAAAGTCTGCAGAAGATCTGGAAAAACCATATTTGGGAGACAAAGAACTGGAAGCTATAAATAGAGAAAACTTCCTCCATGTTTTTGGTTCAGAATTTGACAGAGATATTCTGCTCTGAACCTGCGTACAATAATTAGTTGGCTCCTAATTAACTGGCTTGTTAAGGCGTCTTGTGGTTAGCTCGCTGATTTACGATACAACAAAGCGAGTGAGAAGAATGCCTACTTTATGCGGTAAGGATGAGATGAGACAGGATGATACGAATGCAGCACCTGTCATATAATCCAATGACTGCTGGCTGTTTGGTTATCTTCTAAGTTCTCACAATTCAATCATTGAATATTTCATTCTAGACTGCCTGAAAGAGTCACTGAGTCCTGTATTTTGCTGACTGCATTACTGACATTTCTCAAGTGCTGACTGACATTCTGCGGGAAACACAGACTCCACCTTGGTCCAGTGGGGTCACCATGGCCCAGTGGGGTCACAGCAAGTGGTGAGGAAAATGCAGTCTCACCCAGTCACTGCGATGCCAGGTGTTCAAGTGCAGGTGCTTTTGGCAGATCATGGTGTCGCATACAAGCAAAACCTGCTCTGCTTGAAATATCTCTATACTCTTATTCTATCACAGTAAAACCCCAAAACAACAACACACTGCACCCTGAGAGAAATCAGAAGTAAGAGTTACCATGATTCTTACTTCTTTTGTTGTATCCGAATAAAAAAGATTAAATATTTACTATGAACCTGGGCTCCAAAATCAGTTTTGTTTTTAAAAAAAATATTTTATTGATTTTTTACAGAGAGGAAGGGAGAGGGATAGAGAGTTAGAAACATCGATGAGAGAGAAACATTGACCAGCTACCTCCTGTACACTCCCCACTGGGTATGTGCCCGCAACCAAGGTACATGCCCTTGACTGGAATTGAACTTGGGACCCTTGAGTCCGCAGGCCGACGCTCTATTCACTAAGCCAAACCGGTTAGGGTTCCAAAATCAGTTTTATCCCCAATTTTTGCTGCGTTCCTGACTGGAGATACTTCAGGAGCTTTGTGAACCAGTCATATCAGCGAGTTGCTGCTTTAACCTTGGTAATATTGTGTATTTTTCCATTAACTCTTGCTGTGTTTTTAATTTGGTGAGCCAGTCCTTCTAAAGCCCGATTTCTTTGCTCTCTTTGATGGTAAAATTCTTTCTCTTTTTCTAAATGCTTCTTCTTCTGAGTTGAATTTCTTTGATACCTGTCAATGCTTGGTTCATGCAAAATCTCAAAGATGTCCTGTCTAGACTTTGTTATTAGGTTATGATTTAAAAGAATTGATTTTGAAATACTATACTTATGAGAAGTAGCAAAAATAGTACAGTGAGTTCCCATACCCTTTATTCAGTTCTTCCTAAAGCCAATATCTTATGTAACCAGCAGAGGCCCAATGCACGAAATTCATGCAAGAGTAGGCCTTCCTTCCCCTGGGTGCCGGCACCAGCTTCCCTCTGGCACCCAGGACCCGGGCTTCCCTGGCAGCCCCAGCTTCGTCTGGAAGTTCGTCTGGTCTGATTAGCATATTATACTTTTATTATTACAGATAGTACATTATCACACCAGGAAATTGACAATTGGTATTAACTCAGTGATACATTTCACCAGTTTTTACATGCACTATGTTTTCTGTATTATTATATGAAATAGATTTGTATACACACTGACACATTCAGGACACAAAACTTTTCAATTGCCACAAAGAAACTCCATTACATTTTTTAGTCACCCCTTCCCATAACCTACCCCTGACAACTACAGATCTGTTTTTCATCACTATAACTTTGTGATTTCAATATTATTATATAGACTAGAGTTCCAGTGCATGAAATTCGTGCATGGGGGAGGGCGGGTACCTCAGCCCAGCCTGCCCCCTCTCACAGTCTGGGCACCCTCAGGGATGTCCTACTGATGGCTTAGGTCCACTCCTCTGCAGGAGGCGACCGGGCTCATCAGGGGAAGGTGCCACCCCCATCATCCCGCTGTTGCTGCCACTGAAGGCAGTTGTAGCCGCCAAGGTGTTTTCATCAACACAGACTCCAATCCCTTCACCAAAAAAAAATGACAACTTTCTTTAGGCATTTTCAAGATGTCTCTTTCATAAGACATGGATATTTTTTTCTTTCTCTTTTTAAAATCCTCACCTGAGGATATTTTTCCATTGATTTTTAGAGAGTGTGAAAGAGAAAGGGAAAGACAGAGGGAAACATTAATGTGAGAGGCACACTTTGATTGGTTGCCTTCTGCATGAGCCCTGACCTGGGCCCTGGCCAGGGAGGAGCCTGTAATCTAGGTACATGCCCTTGATCAGAATAGAATCTAGACTCTGTGGTCTGCAGGCCAAGGCATTATGCACTGAGCCAAACCGGCTAGGGTAGGATATGACATTTCTTAGCCCTCCAGCTGAGGACCTTTGTTTTTTCCTCCAGGAGTGAGGTGGAAAAACCCTAGATCACCTTCTTGGATTCTTATTACCCAAGCAAGTGATGTACCACAAGCTTAGCCAATGAGCAGTCAGAAAAGGTATTTCCTCTGTAGTTCCTCGAGCAAAGGCAGGACTGCAGGCTGGAGGCCGGGACTGCTGTGGGATTGTGTCTCTGCTCTGGGGGTGGATCCAGCCTTGCTGCTCAGTCCCAGACACTCCAGAGGCGGCAGAGCAGCGAGGGTTGATCTGCTATTGGAGTGGGCGGATCCTGCTTCTTTGCTTGGTCCCTGTGACCCCTGGCTGGGCCAATAGGCCCAAACACCCCAACGGCAGGGCTGAGGGTACTGGGTACCACAATCTTTGTGACCGAGTGATGCTTAATTTGCATATCACTCTTTTATTAGATAGGATTGTTGCCCTGGCTGGTTTGCTCAATGTGTCGGTTCCCGATTAAGGGCACATACCTGAGTTGCAGGTTTGATCCACAGTCTGTATTCCCACCAGCAGCGCCCTTCTCTCTACATCTTCACCAGCACTTGTTTGTTGATTTATTGATTCTGACATGTGTGAGGTGGTACCTCGTAGGTTTTAATTAGCATCTCTCTGATGATTAGTGATATTGAACATTTTTAAATGTGTCTATTGGCCCTTTGTAGAAGTGTCTATTCAGGTCCTTTGCCCATTAAAAATGTTCTTATTGATTTTAAAAAGAGAAGAAGGGAGAGGGAGAGAGAGATAGAAACATCAATGAGAGAGAAACATCATTAATTGGCTGCCTGCTGGGGATCGAGTCTGAAATGCCAGGCATATGCCCTGACTAGAATCAAACCAGTGACCTCTTGTTGCATGGCACAATACTCAATCCATGGAGCCACACTGGCCAGGCTCTTTACCCATATTTAAATTGGATTGTTTGTCTTCCTAATGTTTAATTGTATAAGTTCTTTACATAATATTTTGGAAATTAACCCCTTATCAAATTTATTATTGGTGAATATGTTCTATCATACAGTGGGTTACCTTTTCACTTTATTGATGGTTTCTTTTGCTGTGCAGAAGCTTTTTAATTTGATCTAGTCTCATTTATTTATTTTTTTCCTTTGATTCTCTTGCCCTAGGAGATGTATTGGTTAAAATACTGTCAAGTGAGATGTGAGATTTTACTGCCTATATTTTTTCTCTAGGGTCTTTATGATTTTGCAACTTATAAGTCTTATCCATTTTGAGTTTATTCTTGTGTAAGTTGGTCTAGTTTCATTTTTTTGTATGTCTCTGTCCAATTTTCCCAACCCCATTTATTGGAGAGACTGTCTTTACTCCATTGTATGCTCTTGTCTCCTTTGTCAAATATTAAGTGACCATAATGGTATATGAGTTGATTTCTGGGGTCTCTGTTCTTTTTCATTGATCTATATGCCTGTTCTTGTAGCAGTACCAGGTTGATTTGATTAAAGTAACTTTTAAAAAAAATTAAATCCTTCCCAGGGATGCAAGGATGGTACAATATCCGCAAATCCATAAATGTGATACACCACATAAACAAATTAAGAGATAAAAACCACTTAATCATATCAATTGATGCAGAAAAAGCATTTGACAAAATCCAGCACCCGTTTTTGATAAAAACTCTCAGCAAGATAGGAATAGAAGGATCTTACCTCAACAAAATAAAAGCTATTTATGACAGACCCACAGCCAACATCATACTCAATGGGC
>PVJC01029317.1:0-21900 GCA_004026665.1 Murina feae
AGAGGTAATTATAAGTAATTCCTTTCTTTCCTTCTTTCATATTTAAAAAGTGTGGTTCTGCAACTTACATTGTTTAAAAGTGTAAAATTTTTAATGACCTAGCTTTATTCTCAAGTGTGATTTCATTATCTAGGGGCCTTTTTTTAAAAACTATAGTTACTCATTTCAAGTTTTTTTTTTAAATATATATTTTATTGAATTTTCACAGAGAGGAAGAGAGAGGGATAGAGAGTTAGAAACATGGATTAGAGAGAAACATCGATCAGCTGCTTCCTGCACACTCCCCACTGGGGATGTGCCCGCAACCAAGGTACATGCCCTTGACCAGAATCGAACCTGGGACCCCTGAGTCCAAAGGCTGATGCTTTATCCACTTGAGCCAAACCGGTCAGGGCTCATTTCAAGTTTTATAATGAAGACACACTGGAAAAAATAGAGATTTATATGTACACTTTTTAAAAATTACACTCAAATTTATAGGAAATCTGCTTGGTTGATTACTAGATGACTAAAAAGGCAATAAAGCCTGCTTCATTCTGAGATGCAGCAGGTGGCTTTCATTATAAATGATGTGCCTATTTTAAATTAACTTTCAATAACAGTTTTTCTCTATCTTCAAAAGGGACGTAAACCTTTACTCTCTGAAATGGTGCAAAGTCCTGCACAAAATTTGTGGCTTTTTTCTTCTTCCCCATAAATTCCAGCAATCAAATTTTCTCCAATCCTGGAATAAATCTCAAAGAATATTGTTCTTACATCCATGTTCAACTGTAGATAAAATAAACAAACCTGCCACCAGATAATAAGGATGTTTTTCCTTTTGTAGTCAATGACAAGAAAGTATGTGCAATATCAGAATTCAAACTTAATACAGTAGAAAAGTCTATAGAATCTTCTAAAACACAAACCTAGGACTAAACTTACTCTCTCTGGCCGTGGTCAAGTCTATCCATAGGATGAAGAAAGGTCATGACACAAGTGGCCAGCATCCCCTCCACCAAATAAAAGCTCAGGTATTTTCCCTTAGAACTATCCAAGAAATCAATGACCTCTTTTTCAAAGATCTCAGATTTGAACTTTGGCTTTTGTATTGTAGCTTCAACACAGAATCTACTCTGCCAACAATTAAAAGGCAAATGTCCATTATTAGACTGTGAGGAAATGATGATGATAAACAAATAAAATGGTTACGCTCATAGCTTTCTATGCTGCGCAAGCATTCCGGCTAATGCTGTTATTATCAGTCTGACTTGCTCCTCAGTGCACCCCATCTCTTAGGGGTATGATTCCAGCAACTTTATGAATTACTTGTGTGATATGGTCTCTCAGTCCATAAAATATATATATAATTTATTTTCTTCAGAGAAAAAATTTCAGGAAAGAGGCTAAAATTCTGGAATGAAATTACTGATTTTCCGAGTTATGCCATTATGGAAGGGGAAATCAGAAGTAAAGAGAAAAGGAATTAGAAGAGTCCCAATTCTGTTATCCACATTCTTTGGTTCACACTCTCACTGGAATATGAACTTCACTGCTTAGAGTGTGTGATGCCTAATTTCATGTATCAATGTGCCTGGCCACAGGGTGATCAAATTAAACATTACTTCTGGGTTATGTCTGTGAGTGTGTTTCCAGATGAGATGAAATTCCAATCAGTGGACTCAGTAAAGTAGATTTCCTCCCAGTGTGGGTGGGTGTCATCCAACCCATTACAGGTCTGAATAGAACAAAAAGTGGAGGAAGGAGAAATTCACCTCCTTGCCTTTTTTTCTGCCTACCTGAGCTGGGACATCTCATCCCATCTTTCCCTGCTCTTGGACTGGAATTTACACCATTGGCCTCTGAATGGAATTGAATTACACCATCAGCTTCCTGGGTCTCCTGCTTGCAGATGGCAGATGGCGGGACTTCTCAGTCTCCATAATTGCATGAGCCAATTTCTATAATAAATCTCTACCCAGAGCCTATTGGCTCTGTTTCTCTGGAGAATCCTGACTAATACAGTGTTCATTTCTCCTCTCACAGCCTATGGACAACCCTGTTGCTCAAGTATTGAAAGATCTCTTGCTGAAAGCTCTGTAAACACCACACAGTTTCTTAATTCATTTGAGATACCTAATTCATGCAGTTTCTCTAATATTTCCCTCTTCATAATATACTTTAGTTGTCTTTACCCAAAGAAGCAAATAATACTAATGCCAGGAGCTCTATGATCTCAAGCAAAGCAGAATGCATTTACATTTGCAAATATCCACTCCTGGAAAACCACTGATCATTTTTTTTCCTTTTAAAAAGTTTTTTTTTTTTTTTTTTTTTTTTTTAACATCAATGTTTGCAGAGCCATCAACTACTCCAAAGCAATCTGTCTTGCTTATCTGTGCTCAACTGTGAAAATGTGCCTAGGTTTCCTCCTTATTCCCCAAAGTCAAGACTCCAGCATAAAAGCAGACCTTTCTTACTAATTGATCTGGTATTTCCTTGTCCCTAAGCACATGATGCCCAGACCACAGTTCTCCAGAAATAAAACCAAGTAATTGAATATGCAGAATTGCCCTTCCTTTTCCACTTTTCTCACAACTAAAATAAGACTAAAATTTCCGAAAGTCCAGAATATCTAGAAGTCTTCTAATAATTCAAAACAGATGAAAGGTGGTGCTTTTATTTCCTTCATCCTATAGAAGGAAGTCAAGGATATAGTTTCCGTTTCCATTTTCATATTTTCCAGATATGTTCTCCATAGAATGCTACTACTGTCTTAGATTTAGAATACATTTTCTTGGAGTTCATAATTTATAATTGATTAAATAATATCCTCTTTGGTCAGCTTATTAGATGAGCTAGATTTTTTATGCACTAAACTTCATGTATTGTGTATAATTTGCTCAGTAGTTTAAGATAACTTTTTCTTGCCCCATTAACATGTTAGAAAACAAACAAATCTAACTGAATGGTTTCCCCTAAGCTATTTATACTAAGTGCATAATCTATTAATAATATGTAAAAGGAGTTAACACTGAAACAGAAAAACACACATTATTATGACAAATTATCCTCAGGGCCTGTTAAGGCTTAACTACTTATTTATGTACAGTGAAGAACAACCTGGTAAACAAGTACACCAAGCCTTGCTATACTATGTTGGGTTCCAATTCATCTCCCGAACTTTCTGAAACTACACAATGGCCTCCAAAAAAATCCATCAGGTGCTGATTTCTCTAAGTTTTGGAGAAGGTGCTTACCTTTGATTTAAAAAAAAACCCACACCAAAACAATAAAAAACAAAACCATAGGATACAGGAAAAAAAGATACAACATTAGAATGTCATGGGTCTACCTTATGATTTCATTTATTGATTATTTACTTTGAGATCAAAGCCAGTTATCTCACATTTCAACTCTTAAAAAATAGATTAAGATGTTGATTTAGGTTAATTACAGTAATCCCATATGAACCATTTATTTTTCCTGTGAGAACACTGTGGTCCCTCAGAGGTTGGTTATTTTGTGCAAGATCATCTTGACCTCAGGCTAGAAGGGCAGGGCATTTTCTACCCCAGGATGCTGGAATGGCACCAAATTATAGTAGAGGACAGTTCTAATAGGGGAGCAATGACCCGATCACATAGTAGATTGCTTTTAATGTATCAAAAGATCTTCATACTTTAGAAGAGTTCTTTTCTGATTTTTTTATATCCTAGATGACTTCAAAATTTGGGGTTCTATAAACATTTGACTGATGATATCTAATCTAATAAAAGAGTAATATGCAAATTTGCTCTCACTCCATTATACCTAAGCCACGCCCATCAGCCAATCAGAGCAGCTATATGCAAATTAACCCAGCCAAGATGGTGGCTGGTAGCCACGGAGCTAGAACAAGCAGGAGGCTTGCCCCAGCAATGCAGGAAGCTAAGGTTCCTGTCTTCCTAGGTCGGATGTGGCCTCTGCTCAAGGCAACAAAGTTTCAATTATAGAAGATAAACAAACCCCAGATACCTGCTTCCAGCCTTGGGTTCAAGGAAGCGTTGGGAGTTTGGGTTATCAGGAGCAATCTGACCTGGGCTCCGGTTAAAGCAACAAAGTTTCAACTTTAGAAGTTAAATAAATTCCAGCCAGCCTTGCTGCAAACAGCCATCTGCCACTCACCCAGGCTGGCCAGGCACCCCAGTGGGAACCCCACCCTGATCTGGGACACTTTTCAGGACAAACCAGCCAGCCCCCACCCATGCACCAGGCCTCTATCGTATATAATAAAAGGATAATATGCAAATTGACACTAACAGCAGAACAACTGGGAATGATTGGTCACTATGACACACACTGACCATCAGGGGGCAGATGCTCAATGTAGGAGCTGCCCCCTGGTGGTCAGTGTGCTCCCACAGGGGGAGCTCTGCTCAGCCACAAGCCAGGCTGCCAACTGCCAGCATAGCGCAGTAGTGGTGGGAGCCTCTCCTGCTCCTCAGCAGTGCTAAGGATGTCTGACTGCAGCTTAGGCCTGCTCCCCACTGGCAAGTGGACATCCCCTGAGGGCCCCCAGGCTGCTAGAGGGATGTCTGGCTGCCAACTTAAGCTTGATCCCCCAGGGAGCGGGCCTAAGCCAGTAGGTGGACATCTCCCGAGGGGTCCCAGATTGCTAGAGGGCACAGGCCAGTCTGAGGGACCTCCCCTCCCCCGAGTGCATAAATTTTTGTGTACTGAGCCTCTAGTATATTGATAACCTTGAACAAAATTTCCCTAAGTGTGTCTATAAAACATCAGGCGTTTTGATTACCGTTCCTTAAAAATGCCAGCTTTAGTAAAAAACAACAACAGTAAAAACAACACCTTGGAAAATTATTTTATACTAAATACCTCTTTAGAAGTGAAAATTTCTCTTTAAAGAAAAACCTTTTAATGTATTTGGCCACAGGAAGTTTTGTTGTGCATGTTTTAACCGTTCTTCACATGTTCTAGAGCATCTAGCATGCTGCTTGCATTTAGTTGGCTCTCAATAATTGCCTGAGAGTTTGATTGGCAAATATGAACTCTGTGTGAACTCTTTTAACATACTCCTCTATATGTAATGTACACAGGTTTTTCTGTGGTCTCACAGTGATTTGCCCCAGGACTATTTCTAATGGGGTTAATTTTCAGGAAGTCTTTACATGTGTGCCATTCAAGGAAGAAGGTTTTTACTCAGTGCCGACTCTTTTGCACACTATCTCCAGCTCAGCAAGGACTTTTAGTGGAGGCCTGATTTGAAAAAGCAGAGTTAAGTCCTCATTCCTTTTGAGCTTCTAGGAAATATTTTTAATAAAGATCACTCTGGGTAACTGGGGAAGTGCACAGAGGCAAGACTGGCATGCTCTTAGTTCTTTTTCTTCTTTTTTAAATTTATTGTTGACACTATTACAGGTGTCTCTCATTTTTCACCTTTATCCACCTCCACTCAGCCCCTACCCCTCTCCCTCTGGCCATCACCACACTGTCTATTTCCTGAATGGGTAGCAGTCATGCAGCAATTAGCTCTAAAACTATCCTTGCAAAATTTGAAAATATAATTTATAAGTTCTTCTTAATATATATTTTATAATTTTAAAACATAAAAGGAAATACCATCTAACTATATCTCTAATTATATCCCTTCCTACGCACGATAAGTAAGAGTAGGACCATCAGCCACATTTTATTTATTTATTTATTTATTTATTTATTTATTTATTTATTATTTTACTTATTTACTTATTTGACCATAAGCCAGACATGAGAGCAAATGGGTGGGATCTGGAAGATGTACACTTTTTAATTTAATTCTAAGTTAACTTTTCATAGCACAATATTATTTTATGCTGTTATTTTACTTGAAGTGGTAGCAAATTTCAGTCACATTCTGACTTAAATCTAAGCATTAAAATACATTTCCAAGGCCAACTCAGAGGAATTTGGAAATTCAATTGCACTATCCAAACTTCTGTGCCCTGCACTGGAAATGGATGACACTTGTGTTTCCTGTGCTGTAAATATTCTTGTATTTACTCCCTGAGGGATTCTATATTCTAGTTCCTATTTATTAGTGATCACACAGTATTAGTTAATCTCATTGTGAAGAAAGCTTTTATTAGTATATACCTGAACAAGATATTGTGAACCAAGGTCCGCTATTGTCAAAACTTGATCCATAACATTCTTAAGGAATGATAGCCACTGTGGCTTTTCGTTTTTGCATTTTAGTTTTCCCGGACAGAGTTCGCCTAGTTCTTACCAAAGAGGTAGTTAAAGCAATAATCCTCTTAAACATTTTAACAAACCGATGGAGAAAATGATGGAATATTTTCACGTTCCTTTCTCAGCCCACAGGCTCAGGAATATGAATTAGGCTCGCTGATATAAATGTTGAATCTTTAATATTTCACACGGAAAGAAATGCCTCCAGGTAGTTTTTAGCATGGCGCTGTAATCTTGGGTAATGAATTAATCATACTTATCCCTAACAGAGAATGTGAGGTGGAAATCATACCGAAGAGTATGAATCAGGTAAGCAAGCACTTTTGCTCCTGAAAAGTATTTCACCAGTACATTAGAGCTCACAGAATAGACTAATCTCCACAGACCAGGATCTAAAATTAATATAGGCCCCAAAGCCCCAGTCTCAGAACAGTGCCAGACAGAAATCCCACCTCAGACGGCCAGAAGTGCTTCCACGGAGAAGAAGGGCACCCAGGGAGCCAGTCATAATATCAATTCAGTAAATAGGAATTTATCCCACTTACCTCTGTCCTGAGGCCTTCCTGATTAGCAACCCAGTTACAGCTCTAGTGTGGAGGGAGAGGATGGAGGGCTCATTCCCTTAACTAAAAGAGGGGTGTCTGCACATACACTCACATTCCAGCGACCAGATTTCTGCCTAGATGAGTGACACATAATTAATATTGAAAGTGGCTGGAAATCGACATGCTCATAGTGGTTACAATGAAGCGTGGGCCAACTCACCGGCCATTCTGTCACCCAGTGGGGGTGGGGACGAGCTGGTTCCAACATTGTTTTGATTCTATGGAATGATTTGATTCCTTATGTTTTGGCATCCACACTTCCAACGAGCTCCCCGCCCCCTGTTATTTTATAGCTTGAGTCATTTCTTACAAATAATAGTTTGAGCCTAGGAAAAGTAGCATGAGATTTACCATTACCATTTGGCTTCATGTAGGTATTTTGGCTTGGGGAGAAGTGGGCCTAGGCCGATAGGGGTACTTGCAACCTTGGGCTGCTGTGGGGCCAGGTCAGAGGTGAGCACACCGCCTCACTGAAAACTAGTAGGAAAGAACCTTCTGAGAGGAAGCACACTTACAAATGTGCATTTTATGATCTTGAACCAATAAATATCATATTTCTTGGTAGATGACCATTGCTTTCATCCATTCATCCATCTATTTTTTTTAACAACTGCATGCTGAGGCTCTATAATGTTTAAGGCATTATCTTGGAAGTGCAGATTAGACAAAAGCTTATGATGTGGCTTCTGTCCTTTAGTTTGTGGATGGAAAAGGGAGAGAGGGAGGAGAGGGAGTGGTGGAGAGAATTCATGCCTTGGTTGAAAGGCCTGTCCTAACTTATTCCTAGTCTTATTAATTTTGTAAGATACATTGATCCAATCTTCATTATATAGGTTTCCCACTTTTAAATATAGATTTTGTTCAGAAAGTATAATTCCTTTTGTTTATCATGACTTGGTAGCATAGAAATCCTAGACATAAGATATCTACAACATAGGAGAAAGTGACATATATAAATATCTATAATATAAGGTCAAGTGAGATAAGTATGATTAGAAAAGCAAAAAGTGCTAGGAAAATTTAGATAAATAAGAGGTTGTTTTGATTTGTAAGGATCGCGAAGTGAGGGATCCAGAAAGGAGCTGTCTTCCAAACTGGTTCTAAAGAACATGCAGATGTGTAAGGGCTGAAAGAACCCGAGTGCAAATGAACATATAAAGAATCTCGAGTCCTAGAAAATTGACCAGAAGGTGGCCAGGAGGGGCCCAGGATGGCTGGGAAATATCTGAGAAGGGGGTCTGGAGCCTGCGGAGTGAGGGGATGGAGACCCTTTACAGACACAAGGAAGGTGGCTGGGATGGGATCAGGTTGGGGTTCAAGATCAAAACAGAAGGATGTATAAAGTGAGAGGACGAGGTGAAAGAGTCCCATGGATAGGCTGGAACACAGCCTCTGGCCTTTTGACCATTTTTTTAGTCCCTACATATTGGAGACAGTTGAAAGTGTGTGTGATCCTGAGGAAACCAGGTTTGAGAAGGAAAGAGAAAATATAAAACATGGATAGCCATTCTTGTCCGCATTTCAGAGCAGAAGAAAAATCAAACTACCAGAAAATTGTAGCCTGTGAAAAAACAAGAAGAGAATATGCCAAACATTGTGAGAACATTATTTGTTAAAATATAGAACTACTTAGATTTTAATTTACATTTTCTACAATACACCTCATATAGCCTAAAGACTGTTTTAAACAGGGAAAGAGTCTTTTAAAAATTTGCCCTATCTGGTTTTGCTTAGTGGATAGAGCGTCGGCCTGCGGACTGAAGGGTCCCAGGTTCCATTCTGGTCAAGGGCATGTACCTTGGTTGTGGGCACATCCCCAGTAGGAGGTGTGCAGGAGGCAGCTGATCGATGTTACTCTCTCATCGATGTTTCTAACTCTCTATCCCTCTCCTTTCCTCTCTGTAAAAAATCAATAAAATGTATTTAAAAATAAATAAATAAAAATTAAAAGAAACTACAGATGACTATTTACCTGACATTTGAATAGGAGAGAACTTTCTAACTGTAAAAGCAGCATAAGATCTAAAAAATGGAAAATTTATATAACCAGGACATTATTTTGCCAAGATCAAACAGATGTATCCAAATCCCCCCACCCCCTTCATGTCCCACCTGCAGCCTCATCCTCTGAGGCCAAGCCACTGAGATGACTTGCTCTGAGCAGGGGAGGAGAGGAATGTGCTTTCTTGAAAGTCAGGAGAGCAAGCATTGCTAAATGCCTGAATCTGCTGAGCAGATCCTGCGGTTCTGCCAGAATGTGGAAAGGATTGCACTCTGTCCCTGAGGCTGAGGCCAGGAGGCCTGCTGCTCTTGGTTAGGAGGAGGGTTTGAGGCAGGGGAAATTAAAAGTGAAAAGCCAGAGGGAAGAGAAAAGTGAGAAGGAAGGAGAAAAAAAATAGACGCATGTGTCCTGTCTTTGGCACTTGATTAGAGGGACTCAGAGAGAGAATCTTTGTCTCCATTTGCATTTAGTTCTTTAGAAAGAGAGGGTCTCTCAGGCTGCCCCTTTAGCACTGAGAGTGCAGCCACCTCAGGGGGAGCAGCTGGTGCAGCTGGTTAGGCACAGGGAGGGCTCGGTGTGGACCTTTTCTGAGTCACTCTTGGTTCCCATGTGGTATGTTTGGGACCTTCTCCCTTGAGGGCCTTGGGACTTAATCGAAATCCTGTGGGTCTGGCACACGGTAAAAGGGAGAAAACTCTCAGCTGAGGCTGGGGGTGGATTCCTTGTGGCCAGGACAATATGGTGACAGTCTGAGGTCACTATGGAGCTCTGGCCAGGAGAACCTAAGCAGAGGCAGCACCAGCAGGTAGGGACAAGTTGAGAAAGGGAGGGAGGTGGGGGGAAGAAAGGGAGGGAGGTGGGAGGTAGAGAGAAGATAGAGATTAATTAGATGGTACCATGTGGATCCAAATTGTTCTTGTTTACAACAAAGAGGTTACCAGAGCCCTTCTCTCTGGTATCCTCAACTTCATTTAAAACCGAACTGGAAAGGAGGGTGGGGACAAGAAAGACTAAGCAATTATTTCAACAAACCAAAAAGTACTTAACAGGATTATGTAAACAGTCAGCTCACACAAAATTCCAAAAAAGGCCTAAAAATTAATTTCTTTTTTCCTACCCAACAGGTGAGAGTTTGTAAGGAAAACCAACACAATTACGGATTAAGTAAGTATATCACATATTATCTGCGCACTGAAGCACAGTATTGCATGAATTTGTAACCTTGGTACATTTCTGTATGTCAAAAATAACAATAAAATTAAAAGTCAAATAACAAGTCGGGGAAATGCCAGAGATAAAACAAAGGGCTAAAATGTCTTTTACTGACATGGAACTGTTTTAAATAAATAAGAAAAATGCTAAGGCCTCAGGAGAGGGATGGTTAAACCAACAATCTCTCCCCCACCCCCCACGCTGGCAGTCAATTTATAAATGGAGACATTTATAACAGCTAATATACACATATATACTTAACAAGTTAATCAAGAAATAAAATAACATCAGTGTATTTTTCACCTATCAAAAGAAGAAATATTGATACCAGTTTTCTGAAAATCTACTTAGCAGTATACAGCAAGGACATCCAAAATGTTTATATCTTTTGAATTATTAATTCCACTTCTAGAAAATCATCCTAAAGAAAACATTAGCAATGTGAACACATTTAACAATGAAGTTTAACATTGCTCATGTTGTATGGAAAGACCTGAGAAAGTTTGTTACAATACCTTCCTGGAACTCACAGCTCATGAATAGATAAACAATCTATTTCTTTTCATCTTAAAGACAGCCCCGAAGAGCATCTAAGTCCATAACGCCTCTTGCTATTCTATTTCAGTCTTTTATCCACTTTGCAGTAAAGCTATCCTTCCTATGTCCAACTGGGACACAGCCTGCTTTAATTTAAGCCCATGTTTCATTTCATGTGAACACAATGAATAACTCTGTGGAATTCCTTAATTAAATTTAAAAACATTTCTTGGCCCCATTTTTTTCCCCTTGTTTCAATGACCACTCCCTCCCAGGATGAGTAGTACTGTTTCTGACTTGCTTGCTGGCCCTTGGCACTCATGTGGCCCAGGTCCTTGAGGTCTGTGTGCTTCCTTAGTCCCTGGATGGAAAATGACCCATAGAGTGACAAGCACACAATTAATTACAACAGGGTGTGAGAAGAGCTCAGACTGATGGCTGTCCTGGATCTATGGAACCCCAGGTTAACCCAGGGGAGTCACATATCAAAGGGGAGGGAGCCTGAGAGTGGATGCTGAGTGCTGAATATGTGGACAAAGACAGTGACGAGCCGGGAGGTGAGTGTGGTTATTTCAGGCAGTGGAAACATGGGCAAAGTACATGGGGAGAGGGTGCCTTCACAGGATGCAAAGCTGTGTGTGCGGTTATGACTGGAAGGTGCCCAGTGGGATCCAGAAGGAGGAATGGGAGTTGGGGGCCTAGCCTTACAAGTCATGTCAAAGCCTTTGAATTACAATCTATAAATGATATGTAGTCAGTGAGTAATTTAAGTAGGTGAAACATGAACAGATTTTAGTGTTAACCAAGGACGCACAAATACCAGATGTAATAAATTATGGCCCCAAAAAGAAGGAGAGAGGGGATGGAATAGAGAAGGGTACAGGAGACAAGATACAGAATCAACCTGAAGAGACCTATGGGGTATGGGGCAGGGTGAGAGGAAATGGGCATGGTGATAACTCCTGTTTCTGGTTCCCTAAAAATGTTACGTATAAAAGCATTTGGACCATCTTATGCTTGAGTGTGCTGAGAAATCACTGGGATTCTTGTTAAAAATAGAGATTGCTGGGCCTCACCTCAGAATGGCAAAGTGGGAAAGACAAAAAAATGCGCTTTTAATACACCTCTCGCAATTCTTACATAGGCCCATTTAAAAAAATATAGCAATGTGTTTGTCTTTTAATGTTTGCTTTGAAATAATTTGCAATTTTTATTATACCCAATTAATAACTAGTAGATAACCGTGCATAGTGAAGAGAACAAAAAATGGTACAGTATGAATGGTACAGCTTAGTAATATTGTGTATCTGCAAATATGGACTGTGCTGGGTTGTGGTCAGGAAAAAGATGGAGATGATGCCTAGGAGAGAATATTAGCATTTAAAAGGTTGTGAAAGGCTCACAGATCCATGGTTGTCAGCGGAAATGGGTTGGGGAGGTAGGAGACAAAGGTAAAGGGATTGTAATGTACAGGTTGGTAGTTACAGAACAGGTTGGTAGTTACACAAGGATGTAGAGTAAGCATAGGGAATATAGTCAATAATCTAATCTAATAAAAGAGTAATATGCTAATTGCATCACTCTGCTACATCCCAAGCCATGCCCACCAGCCAATCAGAGTGACTACATGCAAATTAACCCAACCAAGATGGCGGCCAGCATCCATAGAGCTAGAACAAACAGGAGCCTTTGTTGCCCCCAGAGCAAGCAGGAGCTGGAGCAAGCAGGAGGCTTTGTTGCCCCAGCGATAGAGGAGGCTGCCTGCCTAGGCTGGCTGTGGCCTCCGCTCCAGGCAACAAAGTTTTAATTATAGAAGATAAATAAACCTCAGATACCTGCTTACAGCCAGCCTCATTGGGAGCTTGGGTCGCTGGGGGCTGTGGCCAGCCTACAAATAGCCATCAGCCCCTCACCTAGGATAGCCACACCCTCATGGGGTGAGGGTCCCTGCTGGGGGCTTGCCTAGCCTAAAAATGGCCCTCAGCCCTTCACCCAAGCTGGCAAGGCATCCCGGCAGGGACCCCTACCCTGAAGGGAATGTGGCCAGTCTGAAAACAGCCCTCAGCCCCTCACCCAGGTTGGCCAGGAATCCCAGCGGGACCCCACTCTGATTCTGGACGCGCTTCAGGGCAAACCAGCCAGCTCCCACTCATGCACCAGGCCTCTATCCTATATAATAAAAGGGTAATACTCAAATTGACCCTAACCACAGAACGACTGGGAATGACTGGTCACTATGACACACACTGACCACCAGAGGGCAGACACCCAATGCAGGAGCTGTCCCTGGTGGTCAGTGCACTCCCACAGGGGGAGCTCTGCTCAGCCATAAGCCAGGCTGATGCCTGCCAGTACAGTGGTTGTCGTGGGAGCCTCTCCAGCCTCTTCAGCAGTGCTAAGGATGTCTGACTACAGCTTAGGTCTGCTCCCCACTGGCAAGTGGACATCCCCTGGGGGCTCTCTGGCTGCCAGAGGGATGTCTGACTGCCAGCTTAGGCCTTATCACCCAGGGAGCAGGCCTAAGCCAGCAGGTGGACCTCCTCCATGGGTTCTCAGACTGTGAGAGGGCACAGACTGGGCTGAGGGACCCCCCCCCCCTCGCCGAATACACAAATTTTTGTGCACCGGGCCTCTAGTATTGTGATAACTGTGTATGGTGAGAGGTGGGTGAAAATACTGGGGGGAACACTTCGTGAAGCATATAATTGTCTAATTACTATGCTGTACACTGGAAACTAATACAAAATAATATTGAAACAAACAAAAACAAATTCAAAAGAAAGAAAGAAAGAAAGAAAGAAAGAAAGAAAGAAAGAGAGAAAGAACGACAAGAAGAGATGGGTGTGCCTGGGATTTGGTCATCCAGAGGCCTCCGGAAAGCTGTGAGGGAAGAAAAGGTGAGGAACTGGAGACTGAAACTGCAAGTCGTAACTCAGGACAGTCTGCTGCAAAGGGCACCAGAGAGCTATAAGACCAAGTTATGAGTAATGAGATCCTGCCCTTGAAGAGCATAACATCTCTTTCCAGATTTAACCATTTAGAAGTTTAAAATGCATCATTCCCATATGATAGGAGAACACAAAATTTAAGTTCCCGAATGCAAGTGGATGTTCAACAATTAAGTCTAATTGTATAAAGACATAAAGGTGTGAAGTGTGGAGAGCTGCTAAGTGTATATAAGCATTATGACCCCTGTTAAACTATTGATATATCAAAATAGCCCCTAGATATACTTTAATGAAAAGTATATGCTCGTATATTTAAAGACGGACATTTCCTTTTTAAAAGCAGATTGAAATCTTTCTCTAAGCAGCATCAATCAATCTGTCCTAGTTACATAAGTCTTAGGAGGTAGGCAATTTGGAAACAGCTACAGATTTCCTTCTCGAGCAAGTCCTCATTAGCAGAAGTCTACAGAGAGCCAGTGTATCAGCCTGCATAAAGCACTTGAAATTTTGTATTTCTACTCATTTCTATCAAACGCATTATCCCCAAGGCAACCTTGTGAAAAAAACCAGTGAGACTGAGGGAAGCTGAAAAAACCTTGGAGAGATGAAAGCTTCTTTAAAGTTTTCTGGAAATTTAGTTACCATCTGTCGTACTTGAAACAAACTAGAGTTAAAAATAATTCCACCCCTATCCCATCCTTAATCTTTTTTGGATACCAATTGAAATTTACTGCAAAATCTATTCAGTAAATTCCCCAAAGAATGTGGGTGGACATTTCTTTACAGGTCACAAGGTAAGAAACAACTTTTGAATTTCAGAACTTCAGTCAAGTGTAGGCTAAATGAGAATGGTCCGAGGTCTTTGTTTCCTAGGGATATTGGCTTCACTCTCCCTGCCTATGGTTGGAGAACAGGCTTGAGATTAACTGGGACACCTCTAATACCAATCCATAGTTTTTTAAAAATCCCATCATGCCTGGCCAGTGTTGCTCAGTGGATGAGTGTCAACCTTTGAACCAAGAGGCCACGGTTCCATTCCTAGTCAGGGCACATGCCTGGGTTTCAGACTCAATCCCCAGTAGGGGGCGTGCAGGAGGCAGCCGATCAGTGGTTCTCTCTCATTATTGATATTTCTGTCTCTCCTTCTCCCTTCCTCTCTGAAATTAATACAAAATATATTTTTAAAAAATCTCATTGTAGGAGAATGAGTCAATATTTTGAACCAGGCATGCGGTTTTTCTGATTGGAAAGGAGGTTCCTAAGTTACCCATGCCTGCTGTTGTTTTACAGACCTGGAATCCTGCTTTATTTCTTCTTCTCTTCTTCCTCCTCTTCTTCTTCCTACTGCTCTGTGTATCTCGACTTGGCATTGTAACCTGACCCTGACAGCTGCTCTACAGCCAGAGCCCAAACTCCAGGCTCTTGATTCTGGCTTATATGCCTGAATCTAATGTGGTTGCTTACTACTGACAGGCATTTGGATAGAGCTTCACGTATATTTGCAAATCATTTGTAATAAATACATATATTTAATAATATACTTTATATGTAAATGAATCAAGAAAATATATATCATAATATATTACATGTATTATATGCTATATGTTACATATCATAGTTAACAATCATGTTACCCTACAGAAACATTTGGCCTATTGCTAGCTGTCATACTTGAGTGTGCATGACAATCACTTCAAATACAGGATGGTGGGTTCCACCCTGAGAGTGCTGAAATGGAGAGGAGAACGAAGAAAGAATTTTGATGAGCACTCTTGGCAGTCCCTATGTAGGTCTACTTTAAAAAATACAGGTGAGATATTTTCTTTTGCTTATTCCTTTTAAATGATATATAAACTACTACCTGTGGTGAACCATCAGGAGATACCATGCACAGGTGAAGAGAATGTGAATGACACAGTTTAGGTGGTTGGGATACTTTTCCTTTGTGCCTCTATAAATGGCCTCCTGTAGCTACTGCATTAGCCCAAGCAATGGACAAAGCTTTTTAGGACATCTGAGAAAAATCAGGAGCTTTCCAATAGGAATTATTATAGCAATGAAAGGAGAAAAATTCTTTTTTTCTACCCTAGCATCTGTGCTTGACCAGGTATTGTTAAAATAAACAGAGGTTTGGTATTTGCACAGAATGTAGTTTTCTGAATGTCCTTTTAGAAATAGAGTGCTAGGACAAGGCAAGGTCTTATCTATGATGTACAATGTATTCTGATTACAAAGAGCCTGCTGCCATGGCTCAGTGGTTGAGTGTCCACCTATGAACACTCAGCGTTTTGATTCCCAGCCAGGGCACATGCCCGGGTTGCAGGCTTGACCCTTAGTGGGGAGTGTGCAGGAGGTGGCCTATCAATGATTCTCTCTCACTGACATTTCTATCTCTCTCTCCCTTCCTCTCTGAAATCAATAAAAATGTATTAAAAAATACAAATAGCAAAATGTCTCCTAGCTGCTGATCTTCGCTAGCATCTGAAAAATTTTATAAACAACACTGACCCCCATGACCAGATCCCGACATCCCAGCACATTGAACATCAGAGGGAAGCACACTCATAGACTAAGGGGAAAATTAAAGAAAATCAAAACAACAAACCCCCAACCCTAAGGGGCTGAGTTCTATTTAAAAAACACACAAGTTTGATAAAAATCCTATAGGATTACTTAAAACGAGGGTCATCGAAAAATTAGGGAAACCGATCCCAGACAATCCCAATTTCAAAGAACGACTTTATTCATCTAAACATACAGCCTATGGGCTCTGGCTTCTGTCACCTTCCTAATGAAGTGAGAAACAGATTTTCTCCCTTTTTTTTGACTGTTTGTTCTTGGCTTCTAAAGCTCTGCTTATTAAGTAGATTTCTGAGTTCACAAGGAAGAGAAAAACCTTTTTCTTGTGGGGTGCAGAGGAAAGTCGTAGGGAAGGGCTGGGGAAATGTGATCACTAATAACCTGCCCAAACGAGGCAAGCACAGAGGGTGAGCCAAAAGATCTCATAATTATTATTTTATTTTTGAGTAAGAACAGAATGGTTGAAAAGGGAAAGCACGATTGAATTGAATTGAATGGGCAGTGTGTCTAAGCGTTTAAGAAACGTTTCATAATGAATGTGGCTGCCACGTGCATGCCCACCCATTGCCAGGATGAAAGTGAATGAAATCCTTCAGAAGAGCTTTGATCAGGCACTCTCCCCAGACAGAAGTCAGCTTGTACCGAGATGGAAACGCTCCATCTTGTCATGGGTGGGAGCTCATCACCACCACTCAATTAGACAAAAGGTGACACCCTGTGGTTTGAGCTCTTGAGGAGCCCCAATTAATTTATGCACCTGCTAGTGTGTGCCACGTTGAGTTAAGATTTTTGGGGGTACATTTTTATATATTTCCTCACAAAAATATTCATATTTATTAATGTTGGCTCAGTAATGTTATTCCCCTGCAGAGAAAAGGAAACGTGTTCATCTCAGCATTCTTGCCTGCTTCCTCTCCCTTTCCTCCTTGTTTTAATTAACAATTGCTCAGTGCCCCGAGGGCTGTCATTAATTAAATGATTTTAAAAAAATCCTTCAGGAATAAGTAGAACTGATATTTTCCTCCTTTTAAACCTGAATGTGGTTTTAAGATTTATTTTGCAGTGCATTTTTTATGGTCCTCTCCTTGTGATTAAATTCATTTCTGAAAGACTCAGTTGTTGATTTTATGCAAATGCATGATTTTTCAATATAGGAAACAAAGTCCCTTGATGTTTTATTAATTCATGCTTTCCTTAGAGTTTGGTAAAAGAGCTTTCACAACATGGGGATTATCCTTTAATAGAAAAAAATATATAAGCTTTAGTAACTTGTAATTGGGAAAGTGCACATTTTGGTAATTTCTTTTTTCCATTGTTTAAGAAGAAGGTAAAGATGTGTTTGAGACTTAAAAGAGTTCACTGATGAAGGCAGAAGGAAGTGATAACCAGTAAGTACCTTGCCTGTAAGCCTTTAGGCAGTGACTTACGCTATCTAATTACTATTTTGACCACTGATAGAATTTTTTCTCCCTCTAGTCTATGAAAAAACAGATTAAATAAGAGACTATAAAGGGACCAAAATCATTCCCAAGGTGGCTTAATGAAAAAAGAATAAAATGTTCTGCAGTTTTATGGATGGTTATAAACCTTATGAAGTGAACCATTTTCTGATGATAAAATGCTGCTGGCAGGGCGGTCTGGAATCTTCTCTGACGCGGGAAAGCAGTGTCTTCGCCAGGACCCAAGGTCACTGGGAGAGGGGCACAACTATTTCATCAAGGCAAACCCCATTTTGAGTTTCTAGACTCCAATTCCCATCGCAATGCAAACCATGGGAATTAACTTGAAAAATCATAAATGTTGAATTATAAAAGTCAGTTTGTCTTTATTAAAGGCCCCTTGGTGGGAAAAGCTTACTGAGCAAATAGCACATCCTCTATTTCCTCTCTTTCCTCCTTGGCCTTCTTCAGGGTATGAGACTCCTAAGCTCCATCCCTTCCCAGCATCCTTCTCACTGCTTTCTTCCCTAGTCAATCCTTCATCAACTCTGTTCACCACATTCCTCTCCTCTGAATGTGGGAAATCTCTGTGGCTTCCTCTTGGGCACTCTGGCCGCCCCCTTTGTATTTCTATTTCTCAAAGACTTTGGCCACTAAGGTTACAACTCTGTGGCAAACAACCTTCAATACAAATCATTAGTACTTTTTCTCAAATTCTTGACCTTTTGAATTAAAATACCTTTACATCTTGAAAGCAACATACATTTATTATGAGGCATTAAATAAGTAGCAAGGGGGAAAATCACTAAAAACCTTACCATTTTGAAAGCACCGTCCATATTATCTTGGTGTATTTCATATCTACATTTAAACATGATAATCATAGTTACTATTTTGAATTATACCCTACTTTTTTCATTTACTATAATATTAAACCAAAGACATTTGCATGTTGCTATCCAGTCATATATCAAATTATAATACAGCTGAGGAGTGTTCATTAAGTGCACAGTTCAGAAATTACTTAATCATTTCTTTTCAGTTGGATGTTTGATCATTTCTAGTACTATTATGGGTAATGCTGTCTTTAATAATACATGATATTCTTTCTTCAGGGGGCAGACTCTGAGTAGGCTGGGCTTGCAAGTACTTATAGGTATCTTAAGGTAAGTGTATTTTACATATATCTTAAGATATATTGACAATGTCAACTTTTGGTCTTCCAAAATGAAAAGATTTATGTTTGCTAATTTTCTGCCTTTTTACTTTTTTACAAGAGACCCAGTGTACAAAATTCATGCACTGGCTGTAGGGGGTGGAGAGGGGTCCCTCAACCTGGCCTGCGCCCTCTCACAGTCCCAGACCACTCGGGGGTATTGGGCCAGCAGTCAGACATACCTTTCATAGTCTGGGGCTCTCACAGTCTGGGACCCCTTGCTCCTTACCACCTGCCTGCTGTGGAGGTGAGTGATGCCCCTGCCACTGCCACTGCGCTCACCAGCTGCTCCTTAGCACTGCCATGGATGTGGGAGAGGCTCCCACCACCACTACTGTGTTAGCCAGCTGTGAGCCCAGCTTCTGGCTGAGTGGTGCTCCCCCTGTGGGAGTGCACTGACCACCAGGGGAAGCTCCTGCATTGAGCATCTGCCCCTTGGTGTTCAGCACCTGTCTTAGCAATCAGTTGTTCTGCTGTTTGGTCGATTTGCATATTACAGTTTTATTATATAGGATTATTATTTTAAAAATATTTTTATTGATTTCAGAGAGGAACAGAGAGGGAGAGATAGAAACATTAATGATGAGAGAGAATTATTGATTGGCTGCTTTCTATATGGGGATCAAGTCTGCAAACTGGGCATGTGCCCTTGACCAGAATTGAACCCCAGACCCTTCAGTTTGCAGGTCGACACTCTATCCACTAAGCCAAACCAGCTAGGGTTTTCTGCTTTTTATTTTATTTTTAATCCTTACCTGAGAATACATTTTTTATTGATTTTTAGAGAGTGGAAGACAGGACAAGAGAGAGAGAGACATCAATTGGTTGTCTCCCGCAGAAGCACCAACCAGGGCCAGGGACTGAACCTGCAACCGAGGTACATGCCCTTGACCAGGAATAAAACCCGTGACCCTTTGGTCCTTGGGCTGATGCTCTAACCATTGATCAAAGCCAGTCAGGGCATCAGCTTTTTACTTTAAAATAATTTTAGAGGGCAAACCAAAAGAGTCACAAGACATTTATAAAAATAATTATAGGAAAAATTACAAGAATATTATAAAAATATTTCTGTACATCCTTTGCTCAATGACCCCAATCAAGTTCTTCCAACTGTTCCAATCATGACCTTTATAGCCAAAGCACCACTTCAGCATCCTGTGTTGTACCGATTGCTATGTCTCCTTAGGCTCCTTCAATCTGCAAGAGTTCCTCAACTTCTCCTTCACCTTCATTCTGAAGATTACATAAACAATGTCAATTTTAATGTCTTACCATCATCTGTAATGCATTAAATATAAAACGGATCTCACATCTTTTTCTCAAATTCAACCCTCTCATTGAATTCCTATTTTTGTCATCTTTTCCCCAACAACCTAGGCTTAAAACTTTCCCTTTCCCTTAGTCCACACATGATTACCAAATTGTTAAAGAGTATTAGCCAACTGTCACTCAATACCTTTACTTGCATTTTCCATTAGCACCTCAAACTTGACATATCCATCACTAAACTCATCAGATTCTTTTCAAAACCTCATCCTCAACTTCTTATCTCCATGGATAAATACCCTCTGAATGTCACCAACACTGACCAAGTGGCCAAGCCAGCCTGAGGAAAGATGGGCAGCAGGAAAGCCTGGGTATATTTAGTAATAACCTGGCTCATGAGCCAAAGGAGTAGCTAGGAATAGAAGGAGGAAGTAAACATGAGAATAAGCCTTTAAAAAGTGTTACTAATGTTCTCTTTCAAAAAGTATCTATTTAGGTCCATTGCCCATTTTTGATTGGGTTGTTTATCTTCCTTTTGTTAAGTTGTATGAGTTCCCTGTAAATGTTAGCGATTAAACCCTTGTTGGTGATAACATTGGCAAATATGTTCTCCCATGCAGTGGGCTTTCTTGTTGTTTTGTTGATGGTTTATTTTGCTGTACAGAAGCCTTTAATTTTGATGTAGTCCCATTTGTTTATTTTCTCTTTAGTTTCCATTGCCCTGGGAGCTGTATTGGTGAAGATATTGCTTTGGCATATGTCTGAGATTTTGTTGCCTGTGGATTCCTCTAATATTTTTATAGTTTCCTGTCTTATGTGTAAGTTCTTTAATCATTTTTAGTTTATTTTTGTGTATGATGTAAGTTGGTGGTCTAATTTCATCTTTTTTGCATGTATCTGTCCAATTTTCCCAACACCATTTATTAAAGAGACTGTCTTGACTCCATTGTATGTTCTTGCCTCCTTTGTCAAATATTAATTGAGCATAGTGGTTTGGGTTGATTTCTCGGTTCTCTATTCTATTCCATTGATCTATATGTCTGTTCTTGTGCCAGTACCAGGCAGTTTTGAGCACAGCAGCTTTGTAATATGGCTTGATATCTGGTATTGAGATCCCTTCTACTTTGTTCTTTTTTCTCAGGATTGCTGCAGCTATTCAAAGTCTTTTATTCCAAATGAATTTTTGGAGAGTTCATTCTAGAAGGCCAAGAGGCATATGAAAACATGCTCAAAGTCACTAATCATCCAAGAGATGCAAATCAAAATGACAATGTGGTACCATTTCACACCTGTCAGAATGGCTATCATCAACAAATGACAAATGCTGGCGAGGATGTGGAGAAAAAGGAACCCTTGTGCACTGCTGGTGGGAATGCAGACTAGTGCAGTCACTGTGGAGAACAGTATGGAGTTTCATCAAACAACTAAAAATGGAACTCCCATTTGACACAGTGATCCCACTTCTAGAAATATATCCCAAGAAACTAGAAACACCAATCAGAAAAGATATATGTACCCCTATGTTCATAGAAGCACAATTCACCATAGCTAAGATCACTAGGAAACAGCCTAAGTGCCCATTATCAGATGAATGGATTAAACAATTGTGGTACATCTATACAATGAAATACTATGCTGTGGTAAAAAAGAAGGAATTCTTAACATTTGCAACAGCATGGATGGAATTGGAGAGCATTATGTTAAGCGAAATAAGTCAGTCAGAGAAAGATAAATATCACATGATCTCACTCATTTGTGGAATATAATGAACAACATAAACTGATGAACAAAAACAGATCCAGAGACAGAGAAGTATCATTCAGACCGTCAAAGCTCAGAGGGAAGGTAGGGGAGGGTGGGGGTAAGGGAAAGAGATCAACCAAAGGAC
>PVJC01029318.1:0-21967 GCA_004026665.1 Murina feae
CAGGGCTGGGAGGAGAACCCGGGGCTGCAGACCCCCCGCCACAAGTCAGGGGGCCCCCGCTGGAGCTGGGTTTCTGAGAATAAAGCGCGGCTCCCAGAACCCACCGGAGAGCAGGGACTTTCAGGCCCAGCCGGTTCCCAAGTGTGAGCTCAGGCCGGCGGCCGGCGTGGGGGTGGGAGGCCCGACCACTTCCTGCCGGGCTGGCGCGGTCCCCGTGAGGTGGTCATCAGCAGCCGACCACTTCCCGGTCTGGGCCGCCTTCCCCTTTCGGAGCCGGGTGGCTCAGTGGGGCGCCCCTTTCGTGCGTGCTGCGGCCTGGACAGCGTCTGGCCTCTTTTCATTTCCCCCGCCCGCCGCGTCCCTCTCCACAGCCACCAACGGTCGGTCGGAAGCTGCCCGGAGCTGCCTTCCCGGTCCCCTGTCCGCAGCCGGGGCCTCCCTGCCAGCGGGCCTCTGTCCAGAGGCTCCAGGGAGCGGCTCCTTCCCGGCCGCCTCGTGTGCTGGGCGCCCATGGGTGTCCGCCCACTGATGGCTGGGACGAGGCATCACATTCCCACTGAGGCTCAGAGAGGTCGTGTTGACCCAGGGTCACAGAATCGGAACTCAGATGTGTGTGACTCCAAAATCCGCCTCCTTTGCACATTTGAGGTCCCCAGGGGACCCCGGAGGAAGTCGGAGCCAGTGGAGGCTCCGGTGTGACAGACTTGGGAAGGATCCTGCCAGAGACCAGCACCCAGCCCTGTGCCCGCTCCCATCCGGTTCCACGGACTCTCACAAACCCTGGGCTGGGTGACAGCTGTGAGGGAGACATGGCCCTTCTGAGTAGCACCATCCTCCTTCTATGGGCACAATACTCAGACCTTTTAAATGCCCCTCGAATCCCATGTGGAAGAGCACACAATCCTTTAGTGCTTCTAGTACGGAAGCCAGAGACTCTCGGGATCTCAGCACTTTACGGAGGCAGCAGAATGTAGAGATAAAGAACATAGAGCTGGACAGGCCCCTGGTTCAAATCCCAGCCCTGCCCAGCCAACTGTGGCCTCGGGCAAATGACTTGGTTGCCTCACTGTCCTCACCTGTAAAATGGGGGCACAACAGCAGAAACTGCCTAACTGGCCTCCATCTAAACAACATCACAGACGCCTGGATTTGCAAGCACCTCCCTTCCTTTGAAAGGCAGGCTGCCCTTTCTGTGCCACTGCATTCTGGATGCCCCAGGCCGGCTCAGCGAGGGCTGTCTCCGGACCGGCCACTGCCCGCTGTCAATCCTACACCAGTGGGGCTGGAATGAGAGCCGGACAGAGGGTTGTGTCCCCGAGAACTAAGGAAGGGCTCTGGAAAGTTCCGATGAAAGAAAAAAATGCTATTGAGTTGGGTGTGAGCAAGACAATTGCAAAAGACAACCGGTAGGAAAAACGGTTGTTAAAATCCCACCCAAATGTGTGTAGGTGACAGCTCGGGGACACGATTAAAAATCCAGGAGGATTCTGCCTGCAGGTTGCTTCCCGGGAGTCTGTGAGGTCTCTGCGCTCTAAAGAAGCCCAGATGGGAACCACAAACTGCCGCACAGGTCCGTGCAATGCGAGAAACAAGATAACCCTCTGGCCAGAGGCCCGGGCCTCGGAGAGGCTTGGCCCTGCATCAAAAGATCACCTAACAAATGTACGCGCACCAGCATTACGTTCAATAAAGTGCTCGTTTTATGTATCCAAAGATGTCCTGCTTTAAATATTTCTTCTATTAACAAACCACCTGTCCTGCTCTCATTGGGTAAGAGGCTTCTGCTATGAATAGCACTTACCTCACAGGGCAGATGTAAGGGCTGAAGAGGTACCATATGCAAAGCGTTTGGTGCCATGTCTGGAACACAGCAAATATTAGCTCGTAAAATTATCTTCAGATCCAGCCCTCCCCACCCCCCGCCCCCTCGCAGATGAGAAACCTGAGGCTTAGGGGGTGGGTCACTGGAATAGGGTCTCAAAGTGAGGCGGGTTGCAGACCCCGGCCTAGGAGAGGGGTCCTGGAATCCGAGTCTGATTCCTGCATTCTCAAGGGTCTCTCCCTGGTCCTGATTTTAGAGGGACCACTCTTCCTGGAAGAACGGTGGCAGGCATGGGGCAGGCTGGGTCACTGGCAGCGGGGGGCGCTTTCAGCATCCCTCAAGACCACACTCCCCCCTCCCTGGCCTCCCACCACCCACCCCACTTCGGGGAGATACATGATTTCTTTCTCTAGTTTAAATGTAAGAAAAACACTGAGTTTACTGTCACTGTATTCAGAGATCCCAAAGGCCACTGGGGCCTGGAAGAAGAGACCAAAGGCCAAGAGCTACCATTGTTTGAGCACCTACTGTGTGCCAGGGACTGGCAGATAGTCTGTAATTTTATGCCAAAGAGTTTCATTCATGTCATTAATTATTTGTGGGGGTTTTGTTTGTTTGTTTGTTTGTTGCCTCCAACCAGACCAGGAACCTCTGGGGAGCGGATACCAGGTCTGATTTATTTCATGCCTCCGAGCCCAGCCCAGTGCCTGGCACACAGTAGGCACTTCACAAATGTCTGTTGGACAGATGAGCAAGAACTGGGCAGCCCGGATTCCTCGCTCTCTCCACACTAGGCTTTCTGGCTGGGGCTGTCGTGGAATAGGTCTGGGAGACGTGGCCTGGCCTGGTGCCCAGCCCACTCCTGTTCCCTTCCCCCCTCACCCATCCCTCTATCTTTCTGACCCCTGACCTCCTCTTCCTAGGGTATCTGAGCGGTATAGGCGGGGCAGGGTGGACCCTGGGAAAGCAGGCGCTGGGTGAAGCCCCCTCTCCAGGGATGGAGGGGTGTGGTTTGGGGCTTTGTCTCCTCTGAGTCACCTCCGTGGTGTGGTGGGCTGACTCAGAAGGAGAGAGAGAAGGAGAACTTCGTCGCTCCTCCTGGTTTCCATGGGTCCTGAGCCCAGCTGGGTGGGGCTGGGCGTGGTGAGAGGACGGGAGAGGCCACCACAAGGAAGGTGTGAAGGCCACAAGCAGGGGACACTGATGCAGATCTCAGATATCCCAGGGTGCCTAAGCCCCACATGTCCCGCACAGGGACACTGAGGCTGGGAGAGGCAGCTGGGTATGGTGGAGGGAGGAGTCCATCCTTCCTTCACCTCCTCCGCTCCCTGAACCTCAGACCCTGCACCTGAGAGTCTAAGCAAAGGGGGTGAGACCCAATTCTCTGCCGGTCAATGCCTCGTTGGAGCGCCAGGGCTTTGCCCAAAGGCCACTGGAGCCTGGAAGAAGAAACCAAAGGCCAAGAGCCGCCATGGTTTGAGACCCTACTGTGTGCCAGGGACTGGCAGATAGGTGGTCTGTATGTGTGATCTAAGTTAGTCCCCATGACAGCCCTCCAAAGCCCCATTCTCCAGATGAGGAAACTGAAGCGCAGAGGGATGATGACTTGCCCCAGGTTGTACCCTGAGGTGAAGGTTGAGCCAGGGTCCCCTGAGCTCTCTGACCCCAAAGTCTTCATCCTTGGTCACTAGTCCACAAAGCTCCTGTGTCGCCCCTACCTACCTGGGCACCAAGATTGCTCAAAGTGTGTCTTCTGACCCTGAACGAGAACTTGGAAGGCTGGCCAGGCCGCTGGAACTGGACCTCACTGGGGAGCCTGCCTTGCAGATCACAGCCCTTGCAGACCACCCCTCAGCTAGACAGCTCTGGAGTAGCCATCTGCTTTTCCTTCTACTGTTTCCGGGGCTTTTTCCAACTTTGTGGAGCAAATTTGGAGAATACAGATGCACACAGAAAAGAAAAAGAAAATTCACTCCTTATCCTCGTCCCTAGAATATTCACATCGGGGTGCATTTTATTCCGGCATCTATTTTATGCCCACCCCTCCCAGTTCTATTTTTATGAAAACGGGATTGTTTGTCAATAGACATTTTCTAAACCCCCATTGGGGGTGCGGGCCGTGCTTGGTCCTCCCGGGCCACAGGCTCCTCTTCTTGCCCCCTTCTCCGCCTCCCTAGGTCCTGCTGGGCCATGCAGTGCCCCTGAGGCATCCCATCATGGGCCTGGGAGAAGGTGGGCCTCGGGCTTAGCGGCTCCTGGCTTAAATTTTGCAGCTCTGAGTTCTGGCCGAGTGGCCACAGCTGTATCACTGGACATCTCTGAGCCTTGCCTCCCTCTCCCCCGCCTCACACCCCCATCTGTAAAGTGAGAATCACAGCACCTGTCCCGGGACAGTTTTGAGACCCAAAGGCGCACCGAGTGCCCCGGGAATATCCCGTTCACTCTCCGTGGGCGGCGGGCCTCGCGCCTGGGCTGTGCTGCTCCGCTGGCAAAGCTGGACCACGGTGGACACCGACGGACAGTTCAGGGATTAGGACTTGCCTGTTGATGCTGAGGTCAGAGCCTGGAAAACCCTTCGCCACCCGGCGGTTTCCAGCACACGCAGCTTCAGGCCCCAGCGCCTTCCTTCCTGCGGTGATCAATGCGGGTGTGATTCTCAACCGAAAAACCAAAGTCGACTTCACAGCTGGCGACCACCAGCCCAGCTCCCTCTCGGGGACAACCGCGACCCCTCTGAGTTCACCCCGGGCCCCCCTCTCCCTGGGGCTGATGGGGGGATTAGCAGGGTTGGAGAGAGGAGGGGCGAGTAGAGGACAGAGATGGAGCGTGCTTGGAGGGTGACCTGCCAGGATTCAGGTCGGCTCGGGGCAGCTCGTAAGTAGATGCTCAGTAAACGCTTGCCGAGTGAACAAATGAACGCGAGAGCAGAGTCTGGGGAGAAGGCATCTTCATCTTTTCTGTCCAAATTTTAGATCCCAGAGCTGGCCAGGGCCAGGGGTGCCGGAAGGACCCAGCAGACAGGTGACGTGAAAACCCACCTGGTGATGGCCGCCTGGAAGAGGAGCCGCCTGTCCTGGTGACCCACCGCCCGCCTTCGCCACCTGCCACTCCTCCTAGTGCAGGGCCACCGGCTGGGAGAGCCCTGGGACAGTGGAGGCCAAGTGCCTGGTTGCACAGCTCAGGGCACCAAGGCTGAAAGAGACCTGTGTAAGCCCAGGCATCTCCACTCCCCACACACCTGTCCTTCCGCCTCTCCCAGAAGCCTCCACGTGTGCGAGTGGATGTCTCCCGTGTGAAGAGGCCTGCAGCTTGGGCTTCAGGCCCTGGCTCCCCAGCTTTCAAATTCTCAGACTCCTCTGAGCCCCTGCATTCTCATATGTGGGGCGCTGGGAGGGCGGGGGGGGGGGATGAGCAACAGTCTCTGCTCCCAGCTGAGAGAAGATTGGAGGTAGGCGAGGGTGTGAGAAGTGCTTTAACTGGGAAGGACGCCACTTATGCCATAGATGGCCCCTCTTCACTCCCCCAGGGCGCCCAGGCCACTCTCCTGCCGTCCATTAGCCTCCTGCTCCTCCTGCCAGTGCTCCTTGGCCCCCGCAGGCCGCTGCTGCCTCTCCGAAGGCCTGCGATGAGCATCCTCAGGGTCCTTAGGACATCCTCAGGGTCCTTAGGACTTTCAATGCCAAAGAGAACACTTGCTTCTATGGTCCTCGGGGCGCCCGCTGGCACGGCCGCCCCCATCCTCTCCAAGATTCCTACCTGGAGGGTTGCTGGGGCAGCCTCTTCTGGAGTCACCTGTCCTTTCTCTTTTCCCTGTGCTGGCATGACCGCCCGCGGGGTCAGATAAGCTGACCATCCCCACTGGCCTGGCTGCTGGATCCAGGTCTGAGGCCATGGCTTTCGGCATCCAGGGCAGTACTCATGGCGCCCACCACACATCACCAGAAGTAACTGCTCCTTCAGCCGGCCCATCACTCAGGGGCCCTGGTTCCCCCAGGCCCTGGAGAGCCAAGACAATGCCCTCACCTCTCCCTGGTCACCTCTCTCTAATCCCAGCCTCACCCTGTGGCCAACACCACCCACCCTGGCCCTGGTGGTCTCTGAACCCCCTGGGGCTCCAGCCACTGCCTGGTGGCAGGAAGTGGTGGGGACACAGGCCACACTCCCTCCCTCTTTACTATGCTCCACAGCCATAAGCAAATAGCCTGGGATTCCCACGTCCATGGAGGGGTGGCTACCTGCTGTCTGAGAAAATAGGTCTTCTGCATGGCCCCCCGGGACATCCTGTCACCCCAAACCCTTATCAGGCAGCAGGTCCAAGGGCCTGCTTTCCCCAGAGGTCACCAAGGACCTCGGTATCAGGAGAGAGACGCTCTTGGAAAAGGTTCCCGGTGACTGCTGTGCCCCTGGATACCTCAGTGGGACTTAGTCCAAAATCTTGAGAGCCTACTATGCGCCAAGTACTGTGCTTGCCCTGGGGATGCAGCAATGCAGGGCCAGACAGGTTCCCAGGGACACTGGTTAGGGACCAAGACAGAAAATGGCACAAACCTTGGTTTAGCTGCGGCCATGATGAGCATGCGGAGAGGAGCTGGGTGCCATGAGCAGAGCCAGCCCCAGGAGGTTCCAGGGGGATAGGACCTTCAAGCTGAGGTCCCAGCTTAAGGAGGACACGGTCGGGCAAGTGGGGGAGGAGTCAGTGCCTCGGGGTGAGGGAACAGCAAGTACGAAGGCTCTGAGCAGAAGCATATGCTCTTTACAGCACTGCAAGTCCCAACGTCATCAGCCACCGCGCGCCAAGCTCCTGGGACTGGCTGGCACAGTGGTCAGTCACAGCTGGGACTCTGGTGTCACATCACCCGGGTTTGAGTCTCGCTTTGCCCTTACTAGCTATGGCGATGATGTGTAAGTTACTTGACTCCTGTGCCTCAGTTTCCTCATCTGTAAAATGGGAATGACACCAGTAAGCACTTCCTAGAGTTGTTGGGAGGTTTAAATGGGATCATTCACATAAAGTGTTAGGCACAAAATAAACACTCAACAAACGTTAGCAGTTCTCATTACTCCTAAACCCCATCCACTGAGCACCTACTATGCATCAGACAACAGGCTACATGTTGTGCAGTTTGTCTTCACACAGATCTGCAAGCTTGGATTCACCGCCCCATTTCACAGATGAGAAGACTGAGTCACTAAGCTGGAGATTGGTTGAGTTAATGGAGGAATCAGGGGCGACTTCTTGGAAGAGGTGGTGGCTGTGACGAGTTTAAAAGGATGGGCACCCTCCCAAGCCTGATAGCCCTTGACCTCAGCCCCTTGGGCTCCCTGGATCCGGTGATGAGACAAGGGGGCTGCTCCGGGCACTTCCAAGGCCTTCCTTCCAGGAGTCCCAGTGAGGGAAGGCCCCGTCAGGCCAGGTTCTCAAACCACAGAGCCTCGAGCGAGCGTCAAACAACAAAAAGGCCTTTCTCACTCTGGATGAGTCACCAGACGGAGAGAACAGACGCCCGGTCGGTCCCTGTGCTGAAAAAGACGAAACCGCACATCTGAAGAAGTTTCCCACGCCACCACTGGCTTTAAATAGCTGCAGAGAAGTGGAGGAGGGAGGGAGGCAGGCAGGGGTGGGAGGCAGGGCTCGCCCCGCCAGGCCCTGGCTGGGGTCTGCACCGTCCCCGCTGCTGGAACCGGACCTGAAGCCCCCTGGAGGCTGGCTGTCGGTGGGAGCTCAGGCCCCCTGGGCATCAGGGAGGCCGGCAGAGGTCCCGAGCCCATGGTGGGCCGGGGGGCCGTGGATGGCCAGCTGGGGAGACATCCAGCTGGGCAGTGGGTGTGTTGGGGTCCAAGCCGGGGAAGGGGGAAGTTGACCTCACTCTGCACCCTGTGCAGCCTCCGGGCCCCCAGCCTAGCTTCCTTGCAGGTCACCTGACTCCCCCTCAATGCTCAGGCTGCCCCCCCTGTTGCCTGGGTTCGTGACTGAGCCCGGGGCGTTGTTTCCGGAGTCAGGCCAGGAGCCGGGCTGCTGACGCACACGCCGCCCCCCAGCAAGGCTGGGTGAGAAGAGCAGTACCCCCACCCTCTTTCCCGTAAGTGAGCTCCCCCACCCAGGCCTTGAAGGGATTCTAAGAAGTGGAAGCCTGAGCACCTGCCCCTCGCCCACCATCTCAGCTTCTGCACAGGTGGTGGTGGTGGCAGGTGGGGGCGCACGGGAGGGGTTAGGAGAGGCGGGGGGGGGGTCCTCGCTTCTCTCCAGCCCAGCCCTCAGGCCCAGGCGAGGGTTCCTCCCCTTCGGTGCGGACGAATACCCTCTGTCCAGGCTGTGACCAGTTCAGGAGGTCTTGATGGCCTGGGCCCACTGCAGAGGGTAAACTGGGGGAATCCCGGGGATGCCTGGGAGTTCTGTCAGGTTCCCTCCCAGGCTGGAGTCAGGTCCCCTGCCTGGTGTGCAAGCAGCCTCGGGGGCCAGCAGCGGCTGAGGGCCAGCCTTTAGAGGCCATCTGAGCCAAGGTCCAAGGGGGGCAAGGACTTGCCCAAGGTCAGTGCAGATCCAGGTGGAGGTCTTTGTGGGCCCACACACCTGGCCAGCCCACCGGTATCAGCACAAGCATTTACTGAGCACCTACTGGGTCCTTGGGAGACACCCCACTAGGGTTAGAAACAGCGGAGCGTCATCGGAGCCCTGAGCTAGGGTCCTCTTGGCTTTGAAAATATACAGATTCCAGGACCTCGGCAGGTTGGGAAGGGCCAGGGAGTCGGCATCTTAGAGGGTTCTTCCCCAAGTGGATCAGATGACGGAGATGCTCTGGGACACACTGAGGGCTTGAGGGCAGCTGCTGCCTCCTCCGGAGGGTGGCTGCCCATGGGAGGCTCACTCCTCAGCTTTCCCTCCTGCTCCCACCTTCCTGCACGTGCCCAGCCCGAAGAGGCCCCGAAACGATGCCGCGCCAAGGGCGGGGCTGAAGGATGATGCCCTACTGCTCCCGCTGCAGGAGAGGTGGGCCAGTCTGCAGCTCCACCTGCCTGCTCGCTCTGGTCTTGTCACTGCAGGAGCTGGGCTCTCTCAGGCCAGGCAGTGCTGGGTGGCGTCTCTCTGGGTAACTTGGGAAGCAACATGGAGCACACAGGCTGGGCTGCCTGGTGGTTAGGGCTGAGTCTGGAATGAATGGGGCTGGCTGGCACCAGTGGGCTGAGGTCTGTCACTCATTCCACCCCTGTGCCCAGACCTGTGTTCAACCAGGACCAGGGTCAGGGAGGATTCCGTGACTGATTGATTGGGGCGGGGCGGGGGGGGAGGTACGGGGACCTGGGGCGGCTGGAACCCTGGGGTGAGCAGGAAGTGTCTGACCCTGAGGCCCAGGGGACCTTGGTCCTGCCCACAATACCCAGCTCTGTCGCATTATAAGGACGCTGTCCTCTTCTGTACAATGGGCAGACTGACCTCCCAGCAGCTGCAGGCGGAGTGGGAAGAGAGTGGCTGGTCCAGAGTCACAGCTGGGCTCACAGCTGCAGCCAGGCCCCTCCGCAGTCCCCGGTGCCCCCTCCCAGGTGGGGTACGTCCCCAGAGCCCCCCGGCCAATATGGAGGTCACTGGGAGGAAGCAGAGCCCTGTCCCCACCCCGCCGAGTGAGTGAGGCTTCGCTTGTCAGCTCTGGGACCTCCTCAGGCCCAGGCACTTCGCAGGCTCCCACTTCCTCATCTGTCGGCAGATACCCCCAACTCCAGAGGGTCCTTGTGAGGCTCAGATGAATGAAATCACGTGCCTGTGAGGAACCATCACCGCGTCAGCACCCCTTACTGATTTTCTCTCGCTAGGATGTGAGTTCCAGGAGTGGGGAGGGGTCTGTTTTGTGACCGGGGCCTGACACCGTGGTGTTCAGCTTGTGCTTGTGGAGGGAATAAAGGGGGAGAGAGGTAGCTGTCCTCTGCGAGCCTGCGCTCCTTGGCCCTTGTTCATCGCGACTGTGTGTGCACGTGTGTGCACGTGTGTGCATTGTGTGCATGTGCTTGCATACATGCACGCTCCTCAGTGTGGAAATGTGTGTCTGGGCCTGTCTGGGTCTTTGTTTTGCATGCGGATCTAGCGTGTGTCTATTTGCGTGTATGTCTCGGTCTGTGTGCCTGGACATCTCTGTGTATGAATGTGCTCGCCCGCAGGTGTCAAAGCCTTATGTGTACACACACCAGGGGGATGAATTCTTTGTCTATGGGGCGGAGGGTTGCCCCCTGCTCTCCTGACCTCTCCCTACCCCAGAGGCCCACCTGGAAGAGCCAGACTATGCAAAACAGAGGCCAGGCCTGGGGAAACCCCTGGAGAGTGGCTTCTGGGGACCGGCCAGACCTCGCCCCTTGTGTCCCCACCCAGCACCCCTACTCCCCGCAGTAGGACAGTCTGCCCTTCCCCAAATCCTATGACCCTCTATCCCAGGGCCTCCTGCAGTCAGATGCCACCCGCTCAGATTTCCCTGCGTCCCTGGCCCCACGCCTCCTGCCCTGCCTCCTCACTCAGTACGTGCCTGGCGTCCCCCCCTCCTCGTTGAGACGCCCCTTCCGGACCTGCTCCAGCGAGCTGCACCGTGAAACCTGGTGCTCCACCTGCTTCGCCCTGGCCATCCGCCGGCACCCTCCTCACCACAGCCCCAAGAGAGAGGTCTGGCAAGAACCCCATCCTACCAATGAGGGAACTGAAGCTCAAAGAAGCTAAGAAACGGTCCAGGGTCACACAGGAAGTGAGTGAGAGTCAGACATGAACCAGACTCCAAGTCCAGATGTCTTACCCACTAGACCACATGCTTCAAGTCACCTAAGTGCCCAAGCCTTGCTGGGCTGACCTGGCGAACCCCTCGCCCCCCAGTGGGCTTCAGGGGCTGGGCACCATCCCATTTGCCCGCGACTCAGGAGGTGGAGACAACACCGACTAGGGAAAGGGGCCCTTGCCCTCCCCATGGAGGAACCAGGCCCCTCCTCTGCTCCGGGTCTGAGACACATGTAGGCCTGGAACCTTCCGAGCCCACCCCAGGCAGGCTGACTCGCAGCCCCCGAGTCTCCCCGTTGCCCGAGCGTCTGCACGGGGAGACAGACCCCTTTCAGCAGGGCCTTTGTTTTTCCCCAGAACGTGCTTCCATTTGGCAAGGGTGCATGTGTTGGGGAAAGCATGTGGCTTTGATTTGCATTTCAGCCTGGAAAAACAATGGTTTGGATTAAGGGAAGAAACAGTTGGTGAAAAGTCATGAAAAGAAAGGAGGGGAGAGGAGGGGGGCTTCTTGTAGCAAAAACGGGCCCCAAACTTTCAAACCCACATTCCAGAGGTTTCTCAAGGCCTGCCATCCAGCCGTGACCTCCAACCCTGGCACGCTCCCGTCTTCTGTGGTAGCTGCACGGAGAAGCTGTGGGCGCTGGAGGGGATGTCCCACCGGTCCCACTCCCTCCTCTCGCAGAAGAAGAAACTGAGGCTTGGAGGGGGAGAGGGGTGGCGACCCTCCCAGGCTTGTGATGGATTCTGGTGGCTTCCATGGAGCGCAGAGGAAGATGGACAGACGGTGAAATATAGGGTCCTGCTGTTTCTCAGTTGGTAAGGAGCGTGGCTTCTCTAGGCCTCAGTTTCCCCACTGAGAAAGGAAGGAAGAGGGTGTTGTGATAGCAGCTTGAATCACCGCTGGAGCCAAGAGAAACCCAGGGACGCTGTGCAAGGTGCAGTGCTTGCCTCTGAGTGGCTCACCCTTTCCTCATGCCAGGTTCTGTGCCCAAACCCTCCCAGCCCTGCACGCGAAACCCCCATTTCACAGGTGAGCAGACTGAGGTGAGAGCTAAGAACCTTGCCCAGGCCCCCCCAGCTGGCATGTGGGGATTGGGTCTTGAGGCCAAAGCTGCTCGTGAGGCTGAGGCTGGGAGACAGGAGTGGAGGAGCCGCAGACTAGGGAAGTGAGGGGGAGAGGAAATCTGGAAACACGCCCACAAGAGCATGTTGTGTCTCCTGAATCACCTGTCAGCTGGAGGGGGCCTTCAGAGATCGTCCGTCATCCCTCAAAGGGCATGGGGAAACTGAGGCCAGGAGGGCGGGGCGTGACCAGGGTCCTGCAGGGCGTGGTGGGGGCCCAGCTGCAGCTGCGCCTCCTGAGAGCCGGTGGGGTCTTTGTGGGGAGTGTCCGGGTTGTCCTGGGGCCATATGGGTGGCCTTCCCATTCAGGGACGCTGCGCCTGGCCCCGCAGGCCAGCCTAGAGCAGTAGACGGCCCCGGGCTCTTCCAGAACCCACAGCTATGCCTCTGACACAGCTGCTTGGGGTCAGGACACTGTGGCTGTGGTATTGGGTCCATCTGAGACCAGGGTCAGGGCTGGGTGTGTGGCCGGGGCAGTGTGTCAGGAATCAGGGCTTGGTCTGTGGCAAGGAGTGTAAGACAATAAATGGACTGTAGGACATCACATGGACTTCCAACCCCAAAAAAAACAGAGTTACTAGTGGTGACGTTGCAGGGACTGTGGAGGGCTGGGGCAGAGCGGGGGCTCTCAGGTCTCAGGAGGCAGGAGATGGGGGCTCTCCCTTTCACACCCACCACTGCCTGACTCCAGGTGTGTGCACCTGGCTGTCTCTCGCGTCCCTAGGACAGCCCCACCTCATTCCTCTAGGGAGAAGTAGCTCCCAGTCAGGCCCAACCCCGACTCTCATATGGAATTAGAAGAGCCATCGTACCCCAGTTCTGGGGTCCACCTGTGCCCAGAGCCCACTCTCACCCTACATGAGGGGGAGAGGAACCATCTGGAGGCCAAGAGAAGGGCAAGTTCTGCGGGTTGGCTGCGGGGATGCTGAGCGATGGACCGCTATGGCCATCATTTCCATCCAGGACCTTCGTCTGATCCCTAAGCCCACCTGCCCCCAATCTATTCCTGAACACGCCACCGTGCCAGACCAACGGGAAGTTGAGGCAAATACCCCATTTTATTGGAGAGGGAGTGGGATTCAGACAGGTGTCTTCACTTGCTCAAGGTCACCCGCTGGCAGGGACGGGCTGGGTTCATGCCCACTTCGTACGCAGCCTCCTTCATTCCTCTGCCCGTCCTGGGCCCTTGGGGAGCACACAGACGCTGTGACCGAGACACCCAGCCATGGAAAAGCCAGACCTGCCTTCTTGGAATCGCAGGAGAAACTCCTGGCAGCAGGGAGCCAGCCTTGGCCACGTGGCTGCATGACCTGCCGACCTCCCGGCCAGCCGGTGTGGGTGCCGGGGACCAACCCTCATGGCATGATAATAACGATGACAAGCATTTCTTGAGCGCTCAGTAGTGAGCAGGTGCTATCCAAAGTGACATCCGTGCACCCACTCATTTTATCCATGTAACTGCCCTACGCGGTGTAGGAACTATTATGAACTCCATCCAAAAAATGAGCTCCAGCCCAGACTGGTTTGGCTCAGTGGATAGAGCATCGGCCTGCGGACTGAAGGGTCCCAGGTTCGATTCCGGTCAAGGGCATGTACCTTGGTTGCGGGCACATTCCCAGTGGGGAGTGTGCAGGAGGCAGCTGATCGATGTTTCTCTCTCATCGATGTTTCTAGCTCTCTATCCCTCTCCCTTCCTCTCTATAAAAAATCAATAAAATATATTTTAAAAAATGAGCCTCAGTTTTCAGAACAGTTTTAGATTTACAGAAAAACTGAGACGATAGTAGAAGAGTTCCCATTTACGCCCCTCCCCATGCCATTTCCCCTATCGCTGACGTCTGACATTAGTGCGGTATGTGTGTGACACCAACGAGTTAATAGTACTGACATCCATACTTTACTCATGTCCTTTTGCTGCTCTAAGATCCCACCCTGGGCCACACGTCACATTATCTGCCACGTCTCTTTAGACTCCTCTTGCTCTGACAGATTCTCAGACCCCTCCCCCCCTTCATTAATGACCTTGACAGGGTCTGAGGCTGCGGGTCAGGGATCCTGCAGAATGTCCCTGTATTGGGATTCCTCAGTTTTCTCACAATTAGATTGGTGTTAAGGAATCCACTGAGGAGACCACAGAGGAAAAGTGCGTTTTCATCGCATCATATTATCCACATGACCTTTTCCTGTGGGCGTTAACCTTGACCCCTGGCCGAGATAGCGTTTGTCAGGTTTCTCCACTAATAGTTACTTTCCCCACCATCACACCCCTCCAGTCCCATACTGTTCTCCTTGGAAGGAAGTCATTAATCCATTTCACAGGTGCAAAGACTGAGGTACAGAGATGTTAAGTAATTTGCTCCAGGTCACACAGCAAAGGTCAGAGCCAGGATTGAAACCCTGATAGTTTGGCTCCTGAGCCCATGCTCCTCACCGACTGCCACCTACTCCCAGGAGCATAGCGACGCATTTCTAAAAGGCCTCATTAGCCCTGTTTTAGCGAAGTAGGGCGGTGTGGGGCAAAGTGCAAAGACTCCGGGTCACACTCAGGCTTGGCCCTGCCACGGAGACTTTGAGCACATCACATCACATCGCGGCGCCCGACACATAGTAGATGATCAACAAACGGAAGCTTTTAAAGGTCCAGACAAATGGTGGACCTGCATTCAGACCAGGCTTCAGGCCAGGGAGCCACCGCCCAGCTGGGGGAGGAGAGGCCAGCCGGGGCCTCCAGCTCCCGTCCCCCAGGACAGTGCCCCCTCCAGCCCGTCCTGCTTAGAGGTCAGTCAGCACGGCTGCCTTGACTTTGTCCAACCGACCAGGGTGGGGTTCCAGGTGTTGTTCTCAACCTCGTCAGCTCCAAACTCGTGACCACCACACTCTCTGAAACAGTGAAAAAAACAACCCTGAACAACTGGGCAGGGAGAGACCCCAGAGAACGAAATTGAGGGGTAGAAAGGGATTTGGCCAGGGGTGAGGTGCCAGCACATGACAGGCCCAAGACAGGGGCCTCGTGATAACAGCAGGCATTCACACACCCTACCTCCCCCCCTCCCCCCACGCGCCTCATCCCATCCAACCCTGTCACGGCCATAAGACCACCAGCCCCATCTTGTCAGGGGTGTCCACTCAGGGGGGGAGTTTAAGGCTGCATTCTGGCAAATGGAAGAGGTGAGATTTGAGCCTGAATGCTGGGTGCCCAACCCTATGTCCCCCTGTCCTCACTTGTAGTAGCCCAGGCCAGGGGGTCCCCAGGGTGGGGCAGCATCGTGCCCAGCCCCCCTCACCCCAGCATCTTTGCAGAAGTGCAGCCCCTCCTTTTTCCACAAGGAACACTGGTCTCTCCTCTGCAGCCCGTCTCACGAGAGGTAAGAGGAAGACAAACCCACAGACGCAGGCGCAGCAACCCCACACCTGCCACCGGTTTCCCTGGTGGATTTTCCCTTGGCCTCTGAGTGCAGAGGAGCCCGCCAATCCAGAGAACACCCGGCTGGGGTCTGGAGGTGGCGGGGAGAGCTCGTGGCCAGGGGTGGGAGTGGGCAGCACGCTGACCAACCCAATTCAGTTATTCGTTGTGCGTTGGTCTTGAAAAGCGCCAGAGTCCTGCTGGGTTGAGGGACCCCAAGACCCAGCTCTAGTGCCTCTGACTGACTGGCTTGGTCTCTTGGGGCTTTGTCACCCACCTATAAAGAGAGAGCTTGAGCCCTAACCGGTCTGGCTCAGTGGATAGAGCGTCGGCCTGCGGACTCAAGGGTCCCGGGTTCGATTCCGGTCAGGGGCATATACCTTGGTTGTGGGCACATCCCCAGTGGGGAGTGTACAGGAGGCAGCTGATCGATGTTTCTCTCTCATCGATGTTTCTAACTCTCTATCCCTCTCCCTTCCTCTCTGTAAAAAAAATCAATAAAATATATTTTTAAAAAAATAAATAAATAAAGAGAGAGCTTGGGCCCCTCAGTGATTCTCACCCCTGGCGGCCCTGGGGAGTTTTTAGAATTCGCACACGTACAGGGCTCATTTAACCCAGTGGTCCTCAGCCTTCTTTGGGCCACGCCTCACCTAAGCTTCTCTAAAATCCTGATTCCCGCCCCCCCCCACCCCGTGACATACAATTCTTATTATTAAAAAGATGAACTCCTAGTCACGTGGAGGAATCCTAAAAGGCCATTCACTTTAAGCTTCCAAAGGACATGGCATCCACGAAAGAGAAACATAAAAGCACGAAAGGGCAGCTGCAGTACTGAGGAAGGAGCCACGAAGAAGTTGTTTAAAAAAAATAATAATATGAAGTGGTATAAAAAAATAGCAAACAGAGTTTCAAAACGTATAACAAAGAACTGAAATGCATCAATATGTCACAATACATATGTCTATCCTATATATGAGGTCCCTGGAACCATAAGAAATGCAAAAAAAAAATTCACCGTTAGTAACTCATTCTCGAATTGTGCCTTTAAAAGTCTAATTGTCCCCCTGTGGGTGTGTGCCCCACAGGGGGAACCACTGATGTAAACCCACCGCAGGCGAGTCGGCTCAGCATCCAGGGTTGAGGGGCCCTTTGGCGTGGACATCTCAACGGCGTGTAGGCATTAGTGCCCAGCTCTGCCCCTTCCTGCTGGGGGCGCTCGGGCAGGCTGCTGCGCTGCTCTGTGCCTCGGTGTCTCCGTCTGCGGCCAATCGCAGGCCTGCGGCTGTTGCCCCATGTGCCAGCTCTGGCACATGCAGAGAAAAGGCTGGGTGAGCTGAGTGGTAGCGTGGGGATGATCATTCTGGGATGTGGCCTCCATTGCCCTGGTACGAGAGAAGGATGCAGGGGGCTTCCCGGAGCTGCTGCTCTCCCACCAGCTGCCTGAGCCCCGCGCCATGTTCTTGTGTGGCCCCATGAGCCAGTCTGTCCCCTGGTGCACAGGGCCCCGGGACACGGAGCTCCCCATTGGCGAGTGTGCAAGCAGAGGCCGGAGGACTCCTGGGCTGCCAGGGACCAGGCTGGCTCGGGCATATTTAAAGAGGGTTGGACAGAGAGAAGGCCCAAGATCTGGAGAGTCTAGACTCTCTGGGCAGTGGCAGCCTCTGGCCCCACCCGTCCTCACTGCCCCCAGGGTCCATGTGGGCCATGGCGGGAGGTGCCTGGTGTGAGGGGCCGAGTGGTGTGATGGAGGCTGCTGGCTACACGCAGCTGGGGTGGCTGCCTCAGAGCCAGCAGACGTGGGTTCCAGCCTGAGTTCATCACACACCAGCAACAAGACCTTGGACAAGTCCCTGCCTTTGGGAAGCCCCGTTTCCTCACCTGTAAGTGGCGCAGCATCACGTTACCCTGGCCGCAGTGCTCAGCGGCTAGAGCATCAGCCCACACACTGAAAGGTCGCAGGTCCCTTTCCTGGTCAAGGGCACGAACCTAGGCTGCAGGCTAGAGCCCCCAGCCTGGTCGGGATATGCGCAAGAGGCAACCAACCTCTCCCATTGATGTTTCTCTCTCTCCTTCCCCTCCTTCCACTCTCCCTAAAAATCACAGGGGGGAAAAATATCCTTGGGTGAGAACTAACCCAAAAACAAGATGAGATCACATTCACAGCTGACATCACCTGGATCCGCGGGCACCAACCTTTCAGGCCTCACGGACCACCAGGGGTCCGCGGACCACCGGCTGACGACCGCTGGCCCAGATCATAAGGTGGGCTCAGGGCCACGCATCGCGCATCCTCTCCATCCACCTCGATTCTGCAGGGCTGGGAGCACCGGTGTGTTCACAGAAGAGAAAGCCGGGCCTGTTTCGCTCACTGCCCGCTGGTCCTACGCTTGTCCCTGGGGCTCACTGTGGTCAAGCCACTTGTCCAAGGTGTGGCGGCAGCAAGCGCCAGAGCCCGGATCTGGGCTCAGGACCATCAGACGCCCAAGCTGTTACAGCCCAAGTTGACAGAAATGATCCAGAAGGCCCAGCAGGGCTCCTGGCTCCTGGTGGCATCTGTTGTAATGTCAGCGAAGAGAAGGAGGTGGGGGGAGAACATCTCAGGCCTGTGTGGGTGGCAGTGATGACCTATTGCATGCCAAGCTCTGCTCCAAGCACTTTCCATCCCCTAACTCACAACCATCCGAAAGTAGAACTACCGTGATCCCCGTTTTACAGATAAAGAAACTGAGGCACAGAGATGTGCCCAAGGTCACAGAGCGAGGAAGGAGCCGAGCTAAGGTTCCAGCCCAAGCTCCACACTTGAATAGCTGTGCCTTCAGACCTCAGTGTAGACACCTGTCTAAAACCACGAGGTCTCCACATCCAGCACCCAGACTCTCCAGCCTGGCCTCAGATCCCAGCTCTGCCGCTTCCTGGCTGTGTGACCTCAAGCAGCTCACTCGACCTCTCTGAGTGTTTCAGTTTCTCCATCAATGCAATGGGGATAGAAATGAAGTATCCGTCTTAGGGGGCTATTCTGACACTATGTATAAAGGTAGCCTGGTGGAGGGTAAACCCCAAACATGTTGTCTGTGATTGTTATGATTCTACATGTGCAGAGGGTGTACACGTAGCTGGTGGCCGCGGTGACTTCTGGGAGGGAGATGGCAGCAGGATTGCCACTTTGCACTCACCACACTGCAGTAACAGTTCACATTTTTTTCAATGAACATTTACCTCCATTGTTACACACATACTTTTTTTTATAATAAAGAAAACCCTCTGGCTGAGCTGAGGTGTGAGTAGGCGTCGAGAGGTCTCTTGTGGCTTATAAGTTGAACTCGCTGGAGGGAAACAGAGAGAGCATCTGATTGCACTTTATACAACCTGAGTCACGGCTCGTGGGCACGCGCGAGGCCAAGGCATTGCCATCCAGGTTAACAAGAAACCCTTTCGCTCCCCCTGCATGCTCAGAGCGGCGGGAGGAGCGCTGGCCGAGAGCCCAGTGCCGTCGGTGTTGGCCTCCCCTCCTGCCATCGCTTGCGAAGAGAGCCTCACGCGGTTGCTCAGCAAATTCTCCCTGATGCCTCCTGGGTGCCAGGCCCTCGGCCCCCTGGCCTCTAAGGGTCCCAGGACAGGGCAGAGGTAGCCTGTGACCTGCAGCCCCGCAGGGGAGCTCAGCTCTATCTGATCACTCCGTGAGCAAAGGTCAAATGGCCACTTACCGAGGGTTGGGGGAGGGGCAGGCACAGGGGCTCTGAGCACCTCTAGGGCGGCAGAGCATGGTCAAGGGAAGGAGGAGATGAAGGATGCACTCAGGGAGGGAGGGCAGCACAAGCAAAGGCCAGCTGGCTGGGGGGTCATAGCGAGCCCAAGGGAGGGACCGTGTACCTGGAGATGGTGCCAGGGGTCCGTGGGGAGAGACGAGAGGGCATGGAGGGGCAAGGCTGGGCCCTCCAGGGGACTGTGGTGGGGAATTGGACTTCATCTCCAGAGCCACAAAGCCAGGAGAGGAAACCAGGGTGAAGGTTTTACCTAGTGAGGTCCCTCCAAAGCCGGAGGAGGAGAGATCAGATGGAGGGTCCGAGTGGACCCCAGCCAGTCTCCAGTTCCTCTAAACGCGCAGGCCTAGGCACAGAGCAGCACCCATAAATGGCTCTTCCACCACGCCCACTCTCCGTCCACTCACAGGAGTAAAAGTTAGATAGCAATCTTGCTTTAAATTTAATGGCTTCTTTTTCTGATTACAGAGTATGAACTCCATAGCGCAGATCAATAGGAAGTAACCAAATTTAAAGGCCGCCATGGGAATTCGGGGTTCGGTGCCCTTCCTGAGCGTCTCCTCACACGGAACCCAGGGCTACAGGATGTCGTTGTAGGAAAAGAAAGAGCTCCTACGCCTCTTCTAGGAACCGTCTTAAGATCCCCAAGTCCCTTGAGAGGCAGTGAGTTCTGCATTCGTGGCCGACAGGTAGGACCTGGTTGGCTGCCTGCCCGCCAGTGCACCGGATGGAGGGTGGACCACAGCCCCTTGAGTGCCAGCAGGGCCAGCACTGCAGCAGGGCCCTCCCTAAACACCCTTGAGGAAGTGGAGCAAGAAGGAGGAGTTCCACTTTGCCCCAGGGGTTGGCAATGACCCAAGGTGGAGATTGACCAGCGGAGGAGCCGTATCCCCAGGAGGACTCAGGCCCAGCGACAGAGGCCCACCCACAGCTTCCAGGCGAGGCGGCTGGGATGAAGGGCCTGACTCTCAGGGTCCAGTCTTGGCTCTGTTCTCTGCCACATCCACTGAGACCTCAGACAGACCCCTATCCCTCCTGGTGCTCAGCTCCCATCCCCCTCAGAGGCCTCAGAAGGACGTAACATGGGGACAGCCGGCACCATGATGGTGGAGCCAGCTCAGGAGCTCCCACCAGGGGCTTGGCCCTGCCTCAGCCAGGCCTGGGGGACGCCAGAACCCTCCCTCCTCTCCTTCCAGGCCGCTGCTCCCTGGAAGGGAGGGTTCTGATCCCCATGAGCCCCATGCCCAGCTGATGCCCAGGATCTGATCTGGGGTGGGCAACTTCAGGGGGCGACACGGGCAAATCCAGCGGGGACTTGCGGTCTGTAAAACTGTCCTAGAGGCATCTATTGGAGGAGGAAGGCGGGGGAGTCTGCCAGTTTGGGGGGTAATTATTTTGCAAAACTTTACGAAGTTTCGGAAAATCTTGTTTCCCCCTTCATTGAAACCATTGTTTTTCAAGGGAAATTGAATTAGAAGGTGGTGGCGGCTGGAGGGGCCCGAGAGGGAAGAGTAAGCCACATGTTTTTCTAACTAACTGGGCGTCTGTCCTGTGCCAGCAATTCCAGGAGCTGCTCACACTCTGTGACTAGGACCACCAGGGCTGCAGCCGAGCCCGGAGAGAGCCCCCCACAGCTCCGGGGACAGTGGCAAGGCTGAAGGGCCCCTAAATCAGCCCTCCTTCCTCTGGCCTGGAAGGACAGTGGACTTTAGCTGAGAAGTGGGGTTCAGTGAGCCCTTGGTGCTGGGATGAAACCCGGGAAAGGTTTCCGCAAAACACTCTGGCCTTGTGTAAACCTCACCTCTCTGCAGCCAGTAATGGAGGCGAGCCGGGCCGAAGGTGAGCTGGCACCAAAGCTCTTCTGTTAAGAGACAGAGTGCTGCTGCCTTCACTTCAGTTCGCCTCAACCTCATCACTGGCTGACAGCTGGCCTATTGGTACCATCCTGCAGGCCAATTCCATGCGATGGTAGAGCTGAAACTGAGCTCCATGGGAGAAAGTGCAGGGATTGACTAGTGATGCCTGCATGGATGCAGGCATGGAAGTAATGCCACATGTGCCAGGTCTTTGCCATCTCTAATCTAGTGAAACTCCCTCAATCTACTGATAGAGAAGCTGAGCCTGGAGGCAGCAAAGAGGCATGACATTTTCAAAAAATGACTCTTCTTGCTTCACACGCTATCGATACGTCTTCACTCAAAAACCTTCAATGGCTCCTGCTGCGTTAAGAATAAAATTAAAAATATTGAGCTGGTCATTGGAGACCCACTCTGACCTGGTTCCAAGAACACTTTCCATGTGACATTTGCTTTCCAGGACTCCGTTCTAGCCGAGCAGGACCGTGCCTAGTAATGTGACCCCCAAATGCAGAAAGCCTGGGAGCCCACACCAGAAACCTCACCATTCTCTCTCCAACCTTCGGCTCAGGACACTGACTTCTCCTCACGGAATCCTTCAGTGGCTGTGGGAAGACAGGGGGACACCCTGGAGCTCCTATGCTCCTCATCCTTAAGCAACAACTAGCCCCTCGCCGAGGAAAGAGCCCTGGGTTGGGGGTCTAAGTCGCATACTCCGACTTTGTTACCTTGGACTAGTGCTTCATCCTCCCTGGGCCTCGTCTGCACAGGAAATCAAAGGACCCCTCCAGCTCTAACCGACGAGGCACGTTCATGCCTCCAGGAGAAGGGAGGTCTGGGACTATCCCACAAGCATGGAGATGGGCCCCATGGCGCCCTGCCCTGAGCGCCTGACTCTTAGCCCAGTTCTCGAGGCCCCTCCTCCTGGGTGGTATGTCTCTGGCCTCCAGGGCAGCTGTTCCTCCTGAACCCAACTGTCTCCAAGGCCTTGCTGGGCCAAGTGATCCATACATAAGCTGGAAACCAGAAAACAACTCTGGCTTCGCTATACATTTAACACCGTGGGGATGGCGGGTTAGCGTGGGGGGTGCCAGTTATGATTACAGACATTTACTTAGTTAAATAGACATGCGCACACATACACATTCATTTGCATATATTAAAAAAATCATTCTTGCAAAGAAAGGCAGGATCCAGGAGAGAGACAGACAGAAAGAAGAGAGGGAGGGAGGGAGGAAGGAGGGAGGAGGGAGG
>PVJC01029319.1:0-21978 GCA_004026665.1 Murina feae
CTGTAATTGCTGTTACCTTCCATCTCTTTTCCTTGCTAAGCCAGACCATTTTCTCTGCTGTTTTTCCTGCCCCCTTAACCAACTGAGACCTGTCTCATACAGTAAAGCTCCTCTCATTAGTAGCACAGGCTTTTTGGGACAGTACCAATAAGAAGTCTGTCTCTTAGCTGTGTGATGTTCCAAAAGTCACTAAACCTTTCTGAACTTCAGTTCTCAATATTTCAAAATGGAGATCACAATGCCCAGAATCATTCTCTGACAAATCAATGGCATAGAAGGATGGGAGGGAAGGCAATTGTTACAGATTAAAAGAGACTGATGAAACAAAATCAGCAATATGCCCTGTCTCAGACCTTATTTGGATCAGATTTGACAAACTAACTGTAAAAGGTATGTGAGACAATCAACAACGTCTGGAAATGGTTTGGGATTTAGATAATATTAAGAAATTATTGTCCAGCCAGTGTGGCTCACTGGTTTAGCGTTGACTTATGAACCAGGAGGTCACTGTTTGATTCCCGGTCAGGGTATATGCCCAGGTTATGGGCTTGATCCCCAGAGTGGGGCGTGCAGGAGGCAGAGGATCCATGATTCTCTGTCATCATTGATGTTTCTTTCTTTTCCTCCCTTCCTCTCTGAAATCAATAAAAATCTATATATTTTTTTAAAAATTATTGTGCCATGGCCAGATAACTCAGTTGGTTAGAACGTTGTCCTGATATGCCAAGGTTGAGGGTTTGATCCCTGGCCAAGGCATATACAAGAATAAACCAAGGAATACATAAATAAGTGAAACAACAAATCACTGTTTCTCTCTCTTTCTCTCTCAAAAAATCAATAAAATACAAGTTAAAAAAGAAAACAAGAAACTGCAAAACTGTTATTCTCCAGAGCACTTGAGATCTTGCTCCCTGGCATATGGTGTCAGTTTGGCTCAAATAAACTCTTGGGGGTGGGGCGAGGAACTAATTGTTATTTTTACTAGGTATGATAATGGCATAGTGATTATGAAAGTCAATGATTATCAGTTAGAAATGCTTACTGAAGTATTTATGAGTGAAATGACTTAATGGCTATGACTGGCTTTAAAATATTCCAGAAAAAAAGAAGTATGTATGGGGAATTATAGATAAAATAAGATTGAGGAAACAGTTAAGGATGAAAGCTGGGTTTGGTTATATGAGTTCATTGTACTATTCTCTCTACTTTTGTATGTTTGAAAGTTTTACTAATAAACAGTACAGTGAATAAATAAGACTTGCAGAAAGGGAAGCAGTAAGATGTAGTAGTTAAAAGCTTTGGGCTCAGACATACCACTGAGATTCTGAATTTGTCTCTTCATCTGTCAGTCTATAATTTGATAGAATGTTATAATAACTGGTAATGATACTGGTTTATAACTTCCTGCTTCTGATGCTGGCTTTGTCACTCACTGACTGGGGGACTTTGGCCAAGTGACTTAACCTCTCTGAGCTTCTGTGGCTCAGCTATAAAACAGGGAAAGTCATGACCATCCCTGTCTCACTGAGCTATTTTGAGGACTGAACAAGAGGATGAATGGAAAAAGCTTTGCACAGTGCCTGGAATGCAATAAGCACTCAATAAATGCTTCAGTGTAAGGAGTACAGGTTTAGGAGTCAGGCTGCCTTGGATGTGAACCCCAGCTCGGCTCTGCCAATTGTGACTTTGGCCAAGCCATTAATTCTCTGAATCTCGTTTCCTCCTGGGAAAACGAAGATCATAATACCTCCCTTGCAGAACTGTTGTGAGGATTAAATGACAGCACATGTTTTGATGCCCAGTATGGCCCATGTGGGAATTTCCCTTTCCCACCCCTTGACTTTCAGCAGTGCCAACCTTGCCAGCTCCCAGGCTGGAGTTGATCCCACTGTCCATTTGCTTGGCTTTTGCACCTGGGCTGCCAAGTGTGGCTGGAGAAAGTCAACAGAATCATGTGAATGGCTCCTCGCAACTGGCAAATGTGTGTTCAGAAACATCAGCGAGGCTCTTCTGCTTCCAGACAGTCCTTCCCCTCACCCCCCAGGGCACTTCCTCCTGTGTTTCACACTGTCTGGTCCAAACTTTTTCCACCACCCACTCATGCTACCTTTCTCCCTGCCTCTACCTCAAAAGTTGACCTCAACTCTTTGGACTGAAGCCATCAACATGAGCACCTTTCTCTCAACTTTCCAACACCTCTGATCCTCACCTCCATCTTTTCCTCTCTCATCTCCCGTCTCAACAGTCAGATTGTCCTTCTTCTTCCCAAGGCTTCAGAATTTACTTCATCACCCTCTCCTCAGTCTTCCAGTACTTTCTCTCCACTAACTGCATCATCTCAGACAACACACACACACACACACACACACACACACACACACACACACACACAAACTTGGTCAAGTACCTTGATCTCCCCCAAGTCTGACAGTGACCCTGCTGCTCCCTTATTTACTTGTTCACTTGTTCACTCATTAAAGAATATTTGTTAAGTGTCTATTATGTGCCAGGCACTGGAGGCGAAGAGATGAATATATGCAGTTTTTGCCCTTCAAGTCTTCAAAGTCCATGGGAGAGTCAGACTCACAGATGGGAGGATGGCAAGTGAGATGTGAAGATGGACCCATGCTTGATGCTGAGATTGACTGAGTGTGCAATGGGAGAGAGGGGGAGCTCCAGGATGGCTCCCAGACTCCTGTTCTGTGCAAATGGGTGTATGGGTCCTGAGACATGAAACAAGAAAAAGGGAGACTGTGTTCTGCTTGGGATATGATGAGTTTGAGGTGCTATTGGGACATCCCAGTAGGGATCTCCAAAAAATCTTCAGTTATGTGAGAGAGCAGTATGAACTGGAATCTGAGGATTACCATGTAATAGTTGGAATCATGAATGTATATAGAGTGCTCTCTGCTGCAAGTAACGGAATAATTACACTATGATGACATTTGTTAAGTTACATCTTAAATAACCAAGAAGTGGGTAGTTCTAGGGCTGGGTAACCTGGCCACACAATGACACCATTGCTTTCTCTAGTCCTTCTTTGTCCTTCTCAGGGAACTGGTTTCTTCCTCACACTCGTCCTGTCTTGGTTGCAAGACTGAACAAAACTGAGGTTGTGTGAGCAACGAAGAAGCTGGCACTGTTGGGCTCCTGAGTCAAGCATATCTGGGTTCCTGTCCTAGAGCCACTTCTTGCCAGCTGTGTGACCTCACACAGGTTATTTTACTTTTCTGCGCCTGAGTTTCCTCATCTGTGGAATGAGGATTTGTGATGTGATTTATAATAAGAAATATGTGTTTGATCTTTGCCCTGTTTCTGGCTCACAGCTCCCTAAACCCTTGGAATTTCCCAAGTGCTGAGAGTGATGGAGGTGTGTTTTGTTAGGTGAACGAGGTGACTTGACTTGGAAGCACCAAAGCTTGGGGGCTGGTTGCCAGGAGAACCCACCGTGTGATTAGAGGGTTGGAACTTTCAGTCCCCTCTACCTCCCACTCTGGGCAGAGGAAGGGAGCTGGAGGTTGACCCAAACACCAATTGTTAATGGTTTAATCCATGCACTTACATAATAAAGCTCCCATAAAAACCCAAGAGGATGGGGTTTGGAGAGCTTCCAGATTTATGAACAGGTGGAGGTCCTGGGAGTGTAACCGGACAAACGATGGGTCCATGCTGCCTATCACTACTCAAGCCAATTAAGCAGAAACAGGGTTGAATCATATATGAGCTGTTATTCCAATACTGCCAGCAATATGGGAGAGCAGCAGGTTGTCCACAAAAATCTGTTCTGCAGCCCCCCATAAGCCAGCTGCTTATACAAGGTAGAAGTACAAAGGAAAGTAAGCAAACGGGCAAATGGTCAATTTATAGATATGCAAAAAGGCTTAGTGATAGGCAAGGGCTGGGGTTTCCTGGGGAAATTAGTCAAAGGGTAGGCCAAATGGGCAGTTAACAGGTAAGCATCCTAGAGGTTTGCAAAGGCCTGCAGGTGTGCAAAAAGGGCCAGGGGATCCTAGTGATTCTGGTTCCTGGCTCTGATTTCTACAACAAAATTGTTAATCTTTCCATGATAATGGGCAGCTCCAAATGGGCAGGGTGGGCTGCATTTCCAGGTGAAGTTCCCGGGTCCTGAGTGCAGCTGCCAGCCAGGTTATAATCTGCCGTCTTTAATCAGAATAAAGCAATCACGGTTTTCAGCGTGATTAGTATTTCTTACAATACTAGCTGGTTCCCCAACATTCTATTTCTGCCCCCTTTCAGGAAAATGGTGCCCCTGGAGAGGGCATGGAAGTTCCATGCCCCTCTCCACATACCTCAGATCTGAGGCAGAGGGATGGGCTCAGAGAGAGGGGCTGCCCAGGACTCCAGAGGAGGGATGGACCTGATTATGGTCGGTAAGGGGGGCCACTGGCTATTAACCCTGAAAATCCCAGTGGCCCATTCTCTGGGTCCCATCCCTGGCTCACCAGCCTGATGTGGGAGGAGACTAATTTCTGGAGGAAACTCTGGGTCCCCAGTCCTCCCCCAAGTCTGCCCACGAACAAGCTGTTCTTGTTTACGACCCCCATCTCAGGGGAACAGTGATTGCTCATCCCTACATGTGATTTGAGAGGCTGCTCTTGCAGGCCTGGAGGAAACTCAAGCCCCGCCAGCCGTGCTGGCACCGGCATGCTCAGCTGGTCCGCTCCTGGGGCTCATGTGACCAGGGTCCAGCTATAAATATCAGAGGGGCCTCAGACCAAGGCAGAATTTGGGCGCCAGGAGAAGAAGGCCAAGAGCTCCGGGCGGGTGTTTTGTGACAAAGGCAAGACCCCAGGTCTGCTTAGAGTGAGGCAGGTAAAGGAGGCAGCCAGGTGGGCGCCGCACTGCTGGACAATATGGATTATAAATCAAGCCTGATCCAGGATGGGAACCCCCTAGAGAACCTGGAGAAGCAGCTGATCTGTCCCATCTGCCTGGAGATGTTTACCAAGCCGGTGGTCATCTTGCCATGTCAGCACAACCTCTGCCGAAAGTGTGCCAATGACATCTTCCAGGTCAGTGCTGGGCATGGCCTAGTCCTGGGGGCGTAGGGGGCTCCTCAGCTTTCCTGTGATGGAAACTCTTCTCTCTTAGCCCAGGACCCTCCTAAACCGGGGCTGGGCAGGTTCTTTCCCCAGCAAAGGCCTCTGGACTGGGCTGAGGGGGCTGGGGCGGTGGCTCTGGCTGCCCAATTCCATTTCCATGACGCATGTTTCCCCTCCCCACCCTGCCGGCAGCTCTGCCACCCGCCACCTCTGTCCTGAGCACCACAGTTGACTCTTCAATCAGGAGTCAAATGCCACAAGTGATAAGTGGGGGAAGCAGGGGAGAGGAGAAAGAAACCAGACCCGGGGGCTGGAGCCAGCTCCCTGGTGGAAGGGGGCCAGAGCTCTAGGAGAAGGGAGGGTGGGAGGCACTGAGCCGTGGAGGCATTTTCCCTTTCAAGGCTGTTCCCTCAAATACAGGGCGGGAGGGGCTTCCTCTCCTAAGAAAGGAACGAGAATGAATGTCCTGGCTGGGAGGAAGGACTCAAGGTTTCCCAGAAGCACTTGATAAATGTTCTCCCACTATTTTATCTTTAAAGTAGTGGCCCTAATCACTAGCTCTAATTAAAATGTCCATTTGATGAATGGGCAAACTGAGGCTTGGAAGGATAAGGTTGCTTACCCAAAGTGACTCGGACAATAACTGTGACTTGAACCCAGGCCTGCTGACTCTCAAACCTGCTGATGGCTTAGTGGTTACCAGGTGCTCCCTGTGTAAGTGAGCTGTCTCTCATCTCAGGACAGGGGGCTGCAATTCATGATTTGACAAGAGAATGGTTGGGGTAAGCAGTAGGGAGGATAACCTGGAGATTAGAAAGGGCAGAGGCTGAGGAGGGAGCCCAGGCCTCACCTCTGCCCTTGCCATCCACAGGCCGCAAACCCCTACTGGTCCAGCCGGGGCGGCTCGATGTCCATGTCTGGAGGCCGTTTCCGCTGCCCGTCTTGCCGCCATGAGGTGATCATGGACCGCCACGGAGTGTACGGTCTCCAGAGGAATCTGCTGGTGGAGAACATCATTGACATCTACAAGCAGGAGTGCTCAAGGTCAGTTCACCCGCTGCTGGGAGGCGGCTTCCTGCCCTAGCCGCTCTGCGCCCAGCGCTCTCAGGCTCCTTCCTCCTTCATCTGCTCCAGATCCAGTCCCCTGGGTGGACGAGCTAACTAGCCAGTCCAGAGAGTGTGTCCCTCACCCTCAGGCAGGAACAGAGGATTACTGTCTTTCCCTACCCTGGTTCTCAGTGTCACTCAGAGAATGGGAAGGGGCTCAGGCTGTCCTCCTGAAAGATATGGTAGGAACCAAAGGCAAGACAAGCTGTGAGAGGAACAGAGAGAGGCACTAGGCCAGCTAAGTGGCCCTGATAAGCAGAGGAAGCGCCCAGTGAGAACATAGTTTCTCTATAGCAGTGATTTTCAACTGGTGTGCCATGGCACACTGATGTGTCACAAGAATTTTTAAGACATGCAATACCTGACTACTTAGGGGCACTGACCTCTTTTCCCTTAGATGGTCAAATAAAAGATGACAATAGCCAATACAAAAATAGCCATCTGGTGTTAATGAATCAAAATTATACCTTTTTTTGGTCAGATTGTCAAAAAATACATATTTTTGATGTGCCACAAAATTTTAGTAATGAATTTATATGTGTCATGAGATGCAAAGGGTGAAATCACCCAGTCAGTATGGCTCAGTGGTTGAATATCTACCCATGAACCAAGAGGTTCTCCATTTGATTCCCGGTTGGGGCTCGATCCCCAATGGGGGGTGGGCAGGAGGCAGTTTCCATCTCTCTATCCCTCTCCCTTACTCTCTCTCTAAAAAAACATGTTTATGAAAACGGTTGAAATCGTTGCTCTGTAATGATAACAACGGCTAAGGTCCCATGTGCTGGGAGGCACAGCACCAGGCACTGGGAATGCTTTTTTTTTTTTTTTTAATATATTTTTGTTTCAATTCAGCTGTCTCCTACACATCCCCCTACTGGGGATGTAGCCGCAATCAAGGTACATGCCCTTGACTGGAATCAAACCTGGGACCCTTTGGTCTGCAGGCCAATGCTCTATCCACTGAGCCAAACCAATTAGGGCTGGGTATGCTTCTTCCTGCTGCTTCACAACACCCCTATGGATCAGGCATGACTATTTCACAGATGAAGAAGCTGAGGTTCAAAGAGGTGAAGTCAGTTGCCCAAGGTTGCCCAGCTGAGAAGTGTAAGAGCTGGGAGCAGGACCAGTGATGGAGCTCTGTGTCTCCCTAATTTTAGAATAGTGGTTCTTTTTTAGGCAGAATTTGTGAGTGGTGGAGGTTGTGCGGTGTTGGGCCTCAAACTGGAGAGAGAGACAGCATCAAATATTTATTGAGCACCTACTGTGTGTAGTCTCTGTACTAAGTATGTCCCATGCATGCATTATCACTATTTAATTCTTCAATAATCCTGTAAGACATTCTTACCCTCATTTTACAATGAGGGGGCTCAGAGAGGTTCAGAGATTTGTTCAAGGTCACTCAGCTTGCAAGTGGTGAAGCTGAGAGAGAGTGTCCCATGATGAATACTTCTAACTGCTATTGTCTCTCACATTGCTAGGGGTCAACACTACAAAAATGCAAATATATTTTTGATCATTATAATCATAATAAAATCAATATTGCACCAAAATATTAGCCCACCCAGTGTTGACCTATGAAGATTATGTTGTGTTTGAACCCTTCAAGGCCTTTCTGCATAGTTGGATGACCATGAGAACTGCCCTTGGTGGGGGTTCTGCCCTGTGCCAGGCACTACACATTCATTTCAGACAACTTCTGCCATGATCCCAGTAGCTCCGGGAGGAAACCAAAGCTCAGAGAAATGAAAGCACTTGTCCAGGGTCATAGAATGAATACATTCAGGACAATATGGATTCAAACCCAGATGTGGAAGCCCGGGCTTGGGAGGTGCCTGCTATGTTAGGGGCTGGGAAATCAGAGGTAGTACAGACACAGTGTTGACTCTAAATGAGTGCATAGTTTAGATGGAGAGGTAAGAGCTAGACCCTCCTCAAATGAGGTAACCAATTTCCTGAGAGATGCACAAATAATATGCCAGAGACCCTGAGTGGAGAGGAAAAGGGAGAAAGATGTTCTAGGAATGGATGTTTGAGAAGGAAGAGACTAGACCCTGGAAGCAATCTCTGGACTAGAAGTCAGGCTTGTGCTGGGCTGTTGGACAGTCCTGAGCTGCCCATGTAATGGCTGTGTGACTTGGGGCACACACACTGCTTTCTTCTGTGGGCCTCAGCACACCCTCCTGGAATGCTTGCTCATCTACTCCCTCCTCTGGGCGAGGCACTGTACACTGCAGATTCAGGAGTGAAGAGAATAGGCAAGTTTCCCTGCTTTAATGGAGGTTACAGTCTGGTGGGTTAAATATAGAATTTAATGAGGCCTTGAGAATAAATTGCTTCGCCCTGACTAGTTTGGCTCGGTGGATAGAGCTCTGGCCTGCAGACTGAAGGGTCCCAGGTTCAGTTCCAGTCAGGGGCATGTGCCTTGGTTTCGGGGGGGTGGGGGGGGTGCGCGGGAAGCAGCTGATCCATGTTTCTCTCTCATCGATGTTTCTGACTCTCTATCCCTATCCTTTCCTCTCTGTAAAAAATCAATAAAATATATTTTTTAAAAAAAGAATAAATTGCTTCACTTAGAGCCCAGCCTGCAGAAACTGAGAGCCATGGTGACTATAATTAGAGCAAATGAACTTTAGCCTCCCTTACTCTGACTCGCTGAGCGACCTTGGGCAAGTCAATTCACCCTTCTGAGGCCCAGTTTCCTCTTCTTGAAAATGTCTTTAGATGTGATGACTTTTGAGATTCTACCACCCTTCCCATGTCCAGGCCAACTCCGTCACGGGGGTTTGAGCCCTAGTCTACAGAGACAGCCTTGGTGTCATTGGCTTCCCCAGTCCTGGGTCCCCGGAGGATTAAATAAAAAGGATTAAGAACATCTAACCACTGAGAACCTGAGCTATAGATCTGATTGGAGCTGTGATTGTTGCTGAGGGAGGAGGCAGAGGCTCGGACCCCCGCCTTATGACTTGTGACTTTTCCACTTCAGTAGGCCCCTGCAGAAGGGCAGCCACCCCATGTGCAAGGAGCACGAGGACGAGAAGATCAACATCTACTGCCTCACGTGTGAGACGCCCACATGCTCCATGTGCAAGGTGTTTGGAGCCCACCAGGCCTGTGAGGTGGCCCCACTGCAGAGTGTCTTCCAGGGACAAAAGGTACTGGCCTGAGCCACTTCCACCCCCAGCCGAGGCCTGTTGGGCATGACTCTACGATTCAGGCTGTGGATTTGATCCCTGCAGATCTGCTGAGCTGGCCTTTCAATAATGGTCCCTCTGAAGGGACTTCCCAGGCTGCAGGGGCAGCAGTTCTTGCCTTCCTGGGAGAGGTGGCTGAGTTCATGGGTTATACTTAGAGCCACTTGAGAACACCTGGGTGTGGCCACAGGGGAGAGACCCGACCCCAGGGCCAGGCCACCAGGGAATGTCTCAGGCCATGAATTCTATATCCCAGTGTGCATTGGGCCCTGGTCCTTTCCTCTGGAGAGAAGGCCATCCTTTTGGATTGAGCTTCGGGAGGTACCCACACGGATTGGTCAGGGAGGAGGGGGACACCTGTCTAGCCAGCCAGATCAGCTGAATCAACTCTGGTGATCAATGGGTGACAGATGTCACAGCCAGATAGCCCTCACATCTGATCTCTCTTTTAGAACGCCCAATTTATTTCTTTTCTTCATCCCTCCCTTCTTAGAAATTAGCCCCTTCTCTACCAAGTATCTTGCTGTGTATTTTAAGCAGCTCACTTCCCCTCTCTGTGCTTAATCTGTAAATTAAAGGAAACAGTATCTAATATTCTCTGCTCTGGATCTCAGAAAGAGGGGCCAGACAGCTACTGCAGGCTCTTTCTAGCAGAGGGGGAGTGAGGGTGCCATTGTGCTGCCAAATCCCAAGAGGGCAGGCCCTGCGACTATTTCTGTCTCTCCTCTCCTGACCCCACCCCTCCTCCCATCTAGACTGAACTGAGTAACTGTATCTCCATGCTGGTGGCGGGAAACGACCGTGTGCAGACCATCATCACGCAGCTGGAGGACTCCAGTCGAGTGACCAAGGTGAGGGGACAGTGTAGCTCTGCCTGGGGGTTTGAAGCTTCCAGTGCAGCCTGGGGCAAAGGCTCACCTAAAGCTTGTGACTCAAGGTTGGGGTCTGGAGCAGGGTGTTCAAGCAGGAATGGAGAGGACGGAGGGACTAATCCACTAATTCACTAATCCATTAATTCATTATACACTGATTCATTAATCCACTCGTTTAACAAATGTTTCTTGAGCACAGCTGTGTTAGCCCCTTCCAAAGGCTCTGGGGATGGGGTAGTGAACAAGATAGAACCCCATCCCACCAATAATTCCCAGTATTCTTTTGTTAGCATTGGTAGTTTTTATTTTTTAATTGATTTTTAGAGAGAGAGGAAAGGAAAAGGAGAGAGAGAGAGTAACATCGATGTGAGCGAGAAACATGGATCAGCTGCCTCCTACATGCCCCCTACCAGGGATCAAGCCCAAAACCAGGCATGTGCCCTGACCAGGAATGGAACCAGCAACTGTACTAAACATGGGACGATGCCCAAGCAACCGATCCACACCCGCCAGGGCCAGCATTGGTAGTGTTTAGGCCATTGTTCTCTGGTGTGCTATAGACCAAGGCTTCAAACCTTAAAGTACTTAGAAGTCACCCTGGGGTCTTGTTAAAATTTAAGTTTTGATGCAGTAGGTCTGGAATGAGGCATGCAATTCTGCTTTTCTAATAAGCTCTCAGGCTTTACCCAAGTTGCTGGTCCATGGACCACACTTGGAGTAGCAGAGACTGTAGAGGCAGAAGGAAACTCCTATTTCTGCAAAAGCATCTATGATTTTTCTTCACTTGGGATGAGGCCCTGGAAATCAGATGGGGGAGGGATCATTGTATTACTGATCGACAAAGAGTGTGTGTTAGATAGGTTCGAAGAAAGGAAGGGAAGATTATTACCACCTGTGATGGGACTCCCAGACTGATAAGTAATGCTAGAACCTGAGTCTGATGAGATGCTATTATTATACCCATTTTACAGATAAGAAACTGAGGACCAAATGATGCAGAGCTTCTTGAATCCAGTCTTGGTCCTAAAATGGGGGGAAGAGTGTGAGTTGGAGACACACAGGAGGGCCAGAATATATATCATTTCATTTGACTCTAGAGTCTCTATTTTTTGAGGAAGGGGGTTGCTTTCTCCATAACACCAGACTTCAAACATGTACTGAGTAGCTATGAAAACTTAGCAAGTGCTTTCTTCTTAGTAAGCCTTCATTTCATCTTGTGTAAAATGAGGATGTAGTAAGACCTTTTCCAGCTTTTAAAAAATAAAATTTTAAATTAATTTTTAGAGAGAGACAAACATCGGTCGGCTGCCTCCCGCACGCCTGCCACTGGCGATGGAGCCCACAACCCGGGCATGTGCCCTGACCAGGAATTGAACCGTGACCTCCTGGTTCACAGGCCTGTGCTCAACCACTGAGCCACACCAGCCAGGGCAGACCTCTTCCGGCTTTAGAGCCTTTGTTCCTAGTACATCCATCCTAGGAAGGAAGTGTTGGGGTTAGGGAGAACCCCACAGGATATGACTCCCAGATGTGTGTCCCCAGGAAAACAGCCACCAGGTGAAAGAAGAGCTGAGCCAGAAGTTTGACGTGCTGTATGCCATCTTGGATGAGAAGAAGAGTGAGTTGCTACAGCGGATCACACAGGAGCAGGAGGAGAAGCTCAGCTTCATTGAGGCCCTCATCCAGCAGTACCGGGAGCAACTGGACAAGTCCACCAAGCTGGTGGAGACAGCCATCCAGTCTCTGGACGAGCCTGGTGGAGCCATCTTCCTCTTGGTGAGCAGATTAGGAGGGTGTGGACAGAATCACTTCAACTCAACGGCTCTGTCTAACGTTCAAGTCATGCTCCTCCACTGACCATCCATATGCCGTTGGGCAAGTCGCTGAAACCTCCCTGAGGCCCATTTCCTCATCTGTAAAAGGGGCCTGAGAAAATCCCTATTTAAACCTATTAATTGAACATCTACTGTAGGTCAGCCACTGAGGTAGAGACACAGAGATGTACGAGACGCAGCTCTGCCCTAGAAGAGCTTGTTGGGGAAGACAGAGAAGGACCAGCATAAGATCCTACAGTTCAGTTCTTTTATAAAAATTTCCTAAGCACCTGCTATGGGCCGGGCTCTGTGCTAGTCTTCGGCTATAAAAGTGATTAGGGTACAATTCTCATCTTGGAGGGTCCGGGGAATAAGGTGTTTAGACTGCTATCCCTAAAATCCAAGCTTCCTACCAGGACCATGGGAGGGGCCTAAAGCAACCACAGGTGGTCCATGAGGTCTGAGAGGTTGGCAACCGCTGGCTAGAATGATCACCAAGACCTGTGCAGACCACGGACAGAGGAAAGATCCAACTTCTGTTCAGCTCAGGGTGGGGAGCAGGTCATGAATGGGTAGGAAATGGCACCAAGGGCCCATCTGCAGCAGCCAGTCTCTGGTTTTGCTGATTTCCTGGAACTACCCCTAATACAATCCTAACCCTTTGCTCTCTCTCCCCCACAGAGTGCCAAGAAACTCATCAAAAGGTCAGTGTCTCCCCAGGGCTGTGATCCAAGGCCCTCACTCCCACCAGGGCCTCCCGCTTTACATTCGGGCTGCTGGGAGGGTTTCCACCCAGGCTGGCTTTCCTGGCCTTTGTATCATTCCCTGCTTCCTTGGACCTGTACTTGCTTGTGGCTGGAGAGGGGGATCCTCTAGGTGCAAGCCCTGGGTGTGGGCATAAGCATGTGCACTGGTGTGCTTGGAGCTAAAGCACCCAACTTGCACTAAACCTCAAAGATCTCACTCCCCCTCATATCTCTCTCTTTCTCCCCCCATCTCACCCCCCATCCCCTGTCGCCTACAGCATTGTGGAAGCTTCCAAGGGTTGTCAGCTGGGGAAGACAGAGCAGGGCTTTGAAAACATGGACTACTTCACTTTGGATTTAGAGCACATAGCAGACACCCTGAGGACCATCGACTTTGGGACAGGTAAAGGGGGGAGGTGCACTTGTCTCTTTCCTTGCTTGACCCCTGGAAATCAGCTTCCCTTCCACTGAATTCCATGTGGGAACAGATACACTAGCAAAGATGCCCAGATATCAACCAACTTCTGGATGACCTGGGAGCTGAGCACAGTGCCTGGTACATAATTGTTGCTCAATAAATTATCCTTGCAGGGAGGTGTCCTGGGCTGTAGGAAGAGCATGGCATCTGGAGACAGGCAGATCCAAGTTTGAATCTGGAGCTGCTGTTTATCTGTGTGACCTTTGGCGAACCCCTCCACCTCTCTGAGCTTCATTTTTCTAACTTTAAAAAATAGGTTAGCCCTAGCCAATTTGGCTCAGTGGATAGAGCGTCAGCCTGTGGACCGAAGGGTCCCAGGTTCAGTTCTGGTCAAGGGTACATACCTTGGTTGCAGGCTCCTCCCTGGCCCATGCCTTGGTTGGGGCTTGTGCAGGAAGCAACCAATAGATGTGTTTTTCTCACATCGATATTTCTCTCTGTCTTTCCCTCTCTTTTCCATTCTCTCTAAAAATCAATGGGAAAATGTCCTCAGGTGAGGAATAAAATGTAAAAAATTAGATTAGAAGTGAGCCTGCTAATAATGACTACCTCTTGGTGCTGTTGCAACAACTACTGTAAGATATTGATAGGAAAGAGTTTATAGAGTACTAAACATGTACTATTATAGTTAGTGCCTAAAGCCAACCTTAGTTTCAGCTTTTTCATGCTATCATCTATGAATACTCAGGTACCTTAATTTATCTGTACCATGTTCTCACTTCTGTTTATAACTACTCTTCCATATAATACCTATAATAATTGTAACAATGTAACCATAACAGTAATAAGGGGAAACTGAGGCAACCCAATGAAGAACAAAGATGCTAATAATTTGCTCAAGATCACAGTTATTTCGTGATAGAGAAAGAGAATGGGATCCAATTCTGCCGACCGTTGCATTGTTCTGATAGATGATGCTTCAATGACCAGGACAGAGAGAGGTGTCAGGAATAGTGAAGAATTGTCCATGGGCTGGCATGAGAAAGCTCGGCTCTCCCACAAGCTTGCAGAATCTGGTGTTGCATCTATTTTCAGACACCAGATACACCTCGTTTGTGGGTGAGGACAAAAATGCATCCCAAAGCTGAGATGTTGGCAGACTTGGGTATAGCCATTGCTGTAGGTCACCTGTTCCGCTTTACCCTCCCGAAGCTAAGATATTCAAGAGGGGATCACACTGTGCGAACAACATGGCTTTGTGAAGACCTGCACTGCCTTCTATCATCTCCACGAGCCTCATTTTCCTGAGAGGAAAACGGGGACAGAACCACAGCAACAGCTGTCGTTTATTAAGTACTTTCTGTGTCCCAGGCACTAAGCCCTTGACATAAATTCTATCATTTAGTACAACTTCATGAGGAAGTTCTATTGTCATCTCCATCGTGAAAGCCAAGTCAGGGAAAGAGGTCTCCCAGAGGCCACACAGCTAGTAAGTAGGCCAAGTGGATGCCAACAAGGGCCATCGGGCTCACGAGGCCCCCATGAGGGTTATACGAGACAATGCCTGTCCAGCGCTTAGCACAATTTTTGGCACAGAAGTCCTCCGTAAAGCTGCAGTGAGTAGTTGTGCACAGGTCCCAGGAGGTGGCTGGCATTTTGAGCTGTCAGTTGGGAGGCATTTACTCCTTCAAGCCTCTTCACAGACACTCTGGACAAATACTCTGACTCTGTGGTAACCCCCTCACTCCCCCAAAGGATTAAGGAATGGCTTTGGAGAGGGAGTGGGCAAGAGGCACGTTCCCTGCTGGCAGAGCTTGAAGGTGATATCCCAGGAGAGGAAAGTGAGGACAGGTTGCAGCTCAGTCTGTCTGGGCTCAGCTCCAGAGAGCCAAGAAGCAGGAGGCCTCAGAAGTGTTCCCCACCCCCAGCTACTCCCAGTAGGCTGAGGAATGAGGAAAAATGGACAGGGAGTGCTAGGCTAGCAGATTCCAAATGTTGGTAAATTCCTTCAAGACAAGGACTCTGATTGCTGAGAATTCAGGTGCTCTTGTCCCATCTCCACAGGTGATGTTTACCTGTCTAACTGAGAGGTGGGCTGAAGTGCATTGTGCCTACCAAAGTCCCCTTTGGTCACAGGCAGATCAGGTGGTAGCAGCTGCTGCAGCTGGTGGAACAAAGGAGCCCCTTGAACCTCCCTTCGTGGAGGTGCAGGAGGGAAGAGGCGGAAGAGACGGGAGGAAGCCTGCCGCTGTGCAGCTTGGGTTTGGCAAGCTTACCACCTCCTGGGCTACTGATGTCGTGCATGACCAGTTGACCCTGCATGGGCATCAGAAAGGATTGGGATTGCCCTAGCTGGTTTGGCTCAGTGGATAGAGCGTTGACCTGTAGACTAGAGTCCCGGGTTCGATTCTGATCAAGGGCATATGTCCGGGTTGCAGGCTCAACCACCAGTGGCGGGGCATGTAGGAGGCAGTCAATCAATGATTCTCTTTCATCATTGACGTTTCTATCTCTTCCTCTCCCTTCCTCTCTGGAATCAATTAAAAATATTTTGTTTCTTTTTTAAAGAAAGGATTAGAATTAGTGTTGTCTCCAGCCAGTCCCCCTCTGAACAGCTCCTTTGAGAAACTAGCCTATCCTAACACTGTTGTTCTTTGTCACACACAGATGAGGAAGAGGAAGAGTTCACTGAAGAAGATCAGGAAGAGGAAGAGTCCACAGAGGAAAAGGAAGAAGGTAAGAAATCCATCTTCATTCATTCATTCAACGTGAGATGTTGACTGTGTTCAAAGTGCTGTGCTGGATATTGGGGATGATGCCAATATATGATGATGTTCCCAACATGTGTAAATCTTTTAAGGATAAAGTCCTATTCTCAATACCCTTAGAGAAAAGACTCCAAACTATTCATAACAAAAAGCTCCCATTTTTATATCTAAATGACCTATATCTAGCATGGTCAGTGTAGCTCAGTAGTTGAATGTCGACCTCTGAACCAGAAGGTCACAGTTCGATCCCCTATCAGGGCACATGCCAGAGTTGTGGGCTTGATCCCCAGTGTGGGGCGTGCAGGAGGCAGCCAAATAAATGATTCTCTCTCATCATTGATGTTTCTCCCTCTCCCTCTCCTTCCCTCTCTGAAATCAATAAAAAGCTAATCTAATAAAAGAGTAATATGCAAATTGACCATCACTCTGAGACACCCAAGCCACACCCACCAGCCAAGCCATGCCCACCAGCCAATCAGAACAAATGCATGCAAATTAACCCAGCCAAGATGGCGGCCAGCAGCCACTGAGCTGGAACAAGCAGGAGGCTTCCGTTGCAACTGCCTGCCTAGGCTGGCTGGGCCTCTGCTCAAGCAGCAATGTTTCAATTATAGAATCCACAGAGCTGAAGCAAATAGGAGGCCTCCGTTGTCTGCCTAGGTCTCGGCTCAAGGTAACAAAATTTCAATTATAGAAGATAAATAAACCCCAGAAACCTGGTTCCAGCCAGCCTTGCTGGGACCTTGGGTCAATGAGAGCTGTGGGCAGCCTGAAAACAGCCATCAGCCCCTCACCCAGGCTGGCCAGGCATGCCAGCAAGTGGACATCGAGAGGGCACAGACTTCGAGAGGGCACAGACTGGGCTGAGGGACCCCCCCCCTGGAGTGCACAAATTGGCACTACTGGGCCCCTAGTATATTATAAAATAAATAAATAGAATTAATGACATATAGCTGTATGGAAAACAGTGTAGCATAACAGGCATAAATGACAGAGCACTCATGAGCCAAGCTTGGTCCACTGAGGTATTTTGTTTGGCCAGCACAATGTTTAAATTTTTAAAAATCAGTTGCCAACATTAAAAAAATTAGGAGATTATTTTAAAGGAATATTTTATTTTATTATTTATTTATTTTCATGAATCCTCACCCGAAGATATTTTTTCCATTGATTTTTAGAGAGAGTGGAAGGGAGGGGGAGAGATATAGAGAGAAACATCGATTGGTTTGCACCCTAACCTGGGATTGAACCCATAACCTTGGTATGTTCCCTGACTGGGAATTGAACCCACCACCTTTAAAAAAAATCTTTATTATTGAAAGTATTACATATGTCCCTTCCTTCCTCCCCCCACCATTGTCTTCTTCCAGCCTGCCCCTGCCCCCCAAACCCACCACCTTTTGATGTACGGGAGGACCCTTCGACCAACTGAGCCACACCAGCCAGGGCTTAAAGGATTTTTTAAAAGGAGATTTCAAGGCAGGGGAGGGCTGGTGGGTGGGATGAGATCCACCTATGAATGTGTATGCATATATGCATAACCCATGGATACAGACAATAAGGTGGTGAAGGACTGGGCTGGGGGTGGGGGGTGGAGAATGGGCTAGAGGAGATCAATAGAGGGGAAAAAGGGAACAAATGTAATGTTTTCAACAGTAAAGATTTTTTTTAAAAGAAAAAGAAATTTCAACTGAGAATCTGAATTTCCACCTTCTTGTAAATTTTGGAAAGAGCTAACAGTGTTGGGCTTGCCCTTCTCTCTCATTCCAAGAGTTGGAGCTGGGCGGTGGCTGCCCCCTATGCATGGGACATGCACTTGCCAATTTCCCCAGACCCACCACTGTCAGCTTTCCTGCTCTCATTCATGTCATCTGCTGGCCCCTGTCAGCATCTGAGTTTGCCAACCTGGAAGACTGCAGTTAAGAGTTCTGATTTGCAGCTTTCTCACAGACTGGTGGTGTGATCTTGGGTAGATCACCACTTTTCTGGGCTACTCATTTAGGCAGTGGGCATAATAGTACTGACCGCAAAGATTATAATGGTGAGTACATTAGAGAATCTTTTAACATAGTGTCTGTACATAGGAAGGACATGTTTGCTAATTAACATGTTTCCTAATGTTACTATTATTTTTAAACATATTTTTATTCTTTTTTTCTTTTCTTTTCTTTTTTTTAGAGAGAGAGAGAGGAAGGGAAAGGGAGATAGAAACATCAATGAGAGAGGACATAACATCGATTGACTGCTTCCCACATGCCCCTCACCGGATATCAGATATCGAGCTATAACCCAGGCATGTGCCCTGACTGGGAAATTGAACTGGTGACTTCTTGATGCCTGGGTGGATGTTCAACTACTAAGCCACACCAGCTGGGCTAATGTAATTATTTTAAAAGTCAAGTTATTATTGGAACTAAATTCCGATCCAGTTGAAACATACAGAGTAGTCTTTTGAAATTTTATATTGAATGTGCAATCCAATTTTGTTTTGGCAACTAAATTCTATCTTCCTTTAAAACGAAAGAGGCACCCTGGCCACTTTGGCTAGGTGGATAGAGTGTCAGCCTGTGGGCTGACGGGTCTCAGGTTTGATTCCAGTCAAGGGCACATTCCCTGGTTGTGGGCTTGATCCCCAGTAGGGGCGGGTGTAGGAGGCAGCCAATTGATCGATGATTCTCTCTCATCATTGATGTTTCTATATATCCTTCTCCCTTCCTCTCTGAAATCAATAAAAAAATATATTTTAAAAAAAGGGAAGAGGCCAGGCAGGAATTGGAGTTTGATCATTTTGTCACTATAGCTTATCCCTGAGTCCCCAACTCACTGTGTTTCTTTTTCTTTTTCTTTCAGGACACCAGTAAAGAGTTGGATGAGGAAGAGACCTCTAGATGCAGAGAGACTGGGAAGGGTGGGATTGGGCCCAGCTGCCTTGGTGACAGGCCCGGGGTGGGAGGGGTCGGGGCCCTGGAGGGACAATGGGGAGGTGTGTCTTCTCTTCGCTTGAAGAGCAGGGACTAGGAGTAGGGCCCCCACCGCTGTGTCCAGCAGTCACTGAAGCAGAGTTGGAAATGTGCTCGAAACAACCACACAGGATACTTTTCTACATTGGTGCAAAATGGAATATTTTGTACATTTTTAAAATGTGATTTTTGTATATATTTGTATATGTATGCCAATTTGGTGCTTTTTGTAAAGGAACTTTTGTATGATAATGCCCCGTCATTGTGTGACTGGCTATTGTTAAATAGAGGGTAATGTCCTGTATTTCAGTGTCTATCCCTGACAGAGGGGATGGTAACTGAGTTTGTTGTATGTTGTTTTAATAAATGCACAGTGCTCTCTTCCTGTTATTGCCGAAGGAGTTTGGGTTTCATTCAGCCTTTTTTTTCTGGAGACTTCAGATGGACAGAGGCCTAATAGGAAGTGTGTGGCAGGAGGGAGCCAGTATTGGCAAGGCTAGGCTTCTGTCCTACCAAAGAAGAGCTCTTTACACCAGCATTTCCCAATGAGAGCTCCATGGAAAACTGGCCCTGAGATGATCCTCGAGACACAGGAGTAATGCCCTGTTCTCGGACTCTCTGGGAAACAGAACCGGGGGCAAAACTTCAATGTTTAGTCTAGATACAATCCCAGGGCAGTCAGATGAGGGAGAGTGGAAGCAAGGCAGGATAGGAGAGAAGCAAAGTGTCGGAGAGACCTGCTCTTTGCTCAGTCACATGAAATATTTCTAGCCAGTCATAAAGAACACAGCCAACTCAAAGCAGTTCCTCAGAGGGAAGTGAGGAGGAAGGCTGGTTCTGCAAGGAATGTTAGGCCATTAAACCAAACAAAGCCCTGTCCCGTGGTAAGGCAGGGGGCCTTGTTTTGAGCCCTGAACCTGTGGGAAGGGTAGATGAAAAGAATTCTCCCTTCAGGGCCTTGGGAGGAGGGAGTATATTTGCAAATCAATGAACTTGAGGGGCAGTTATAAAGCAAAGTTCTCGTGTGCTACTGGCACTCTGATTTGGATTTGGATCAATCCCTGAGTCCGAGCGTGTTATTAAAACTGTGATTTCTCCACCTCTTCAAAGCGTCGCTTAGTTTTTTTGGTCTTTCTGCAACAGAAGAAGGGAGTGTTTGTTTGTTTTTTTATCTTCTGGCTCCTTTCATCTCTTGTATCAGAAATGAAGTTTGTCTCCCAGAGTCTTAATTCTCTTATACCTCCAGATTGCATCAGTTGGCCCCTTTTGGCAGCTGCTGGGGAAGCTAAACTAGATGGCACACCATCAATTGACTATGTGGGTTGAGGGAGGAGTAGAACCTCTGTGGTGCAGTGGGTTGGGCATGGGTGCTGGAGTTGCACCATGGATGCTCTGCTGGTTCCCAGATTTACTCCAGGGAAGGTCAAGACAGCCACCAGTTCTAGGGGATGAGGCGATGGCCAAGGCCAAAGTAGCGCCAAGGCTTTCCATGAACAAGGAACCATGGGGCTGGGAGAGAGATGAAACTGACTGAATCAAAGATGGTGCATTAGCCCTAACTGGTTTGGCTGGGTGCATAGAGCGTCAGCCTTATGACTGAAGGGTCCCAGGTTGGATTCCAGTCAACGGCATGTACCTTGGTTGCAGGCACATCCCCAATAGGAGGTGTGCAGGAGGCAGCTGATCGATGTTTTTCTCTCATTGATGTTTCTCTCTATCCCTTTCCCCTCCTCTCTATAAAAAATCAATAAAATATTTAAAAAGATGGTGCATTAATTGGGTCTGAGACACCTTGGACTTATAAATTTGAGGAACACTGCAGAGTCTGTCCCACCTTTTTGATATTAGAACACAGTAGGAAGTTAAGGGCTCTGAGTAGTCCTGCCATGAGCAAAGCGATTTGACTTTAGACAATGACTGGTCCATCGAGTTTATGGTGTTTGGAATATTCCTTGATCTTTAAGGCTCTTAATAGGTTTTTTAAAAATATATTTTTATTGATTTCAGAGAGGGAGAGAGAGAGAGAGATAGAAACATCAATGATGAGAGTCATTGATCAGCTGCCTCCTGCATACTCCCCACTGAGGATTGAGCCCGAAACCCTGGGCATGTGCTGTTTACTGGAATCAAACCCGGGACCCTTCAGTCTGAAGCCTGACACTCTATCCACTGAGCCAAACTAGCTAGGGCAAGCTTGTAATAGTTTCTGGTGGATTGAATATTTAACCAGCTAGGGCTGTTCTGAATAATTTTAAAAAAATTTATCCATTTATGTGACATCCTCCAGAACTAATGTTCTATGGAACTCATGTTATGAAAGTGCTTGAAGCCCTCACACCTCGGCCCACTTTCACTTTTGTTTTTCCCAAGGCTAATTCAGTCCCTAACTTTGAATTTCAGGGAATCAGATTTTTTTGTTCTCAATTCTAGTTCTTTCTCAAGTTCTGAAGCATTTTTTTTTCTTGTTAATCCTCACCCAAGGTATTTTTCCACTTATTTTTATGTTTTTAATATATTTTAATTGATTTCAGAGAGAAAACAAAGAGATATAAAAACATCGATGAGAGAATCATTGATTGGCTGCCTCCTGCATGCCCCCTACTGAGGATCGAGTCTGCAACCCAGGCATGTGCCCTGACCAGGAATCGAACCCTTGTTCATAGGTTGATGCTCAAGCACTGAGTCATGCCCGCCAGGCCCATTGAAGGGAGGAAGACAGAGAGAGAAACATCAATGTGAGACACATTGATTGGTTGCCTCCCGCACTCACCTGACCAGGGCTGCAGATCCAGCTTGCAACCAAAGTACCCACTGCCCTTCAGCTAAACCAGCTAGGGCTGTTCTAAATCATTTTTTAAATTTCTTTTAAAATTGTGTAATATATTACAGACATATAAATATACAAAACCAGTTATAGAGTTTAATAAACTATTGTAAAATGAATTCTTGTGTTGCTACTATGTGTTAGGCTGGAGTGGGGTCCAAGGCTGTTACATGCCTCTGTGAGCTTCCCCGGAATTCCTAACAGGTCAGCTGCCA
>PVJC01029320.1:0-15573 GCA_004026665.1 Murina feae
TAGACCTCCTCTGCCAGCCTGGTCACCCCCAACTGTCCACCCCAGTAAGCCTGGTCCCCCCCCAACTATCCTCCCCTTCAGGCCTGGTTACCCCCTACCACCCTCGCCTGCAGGCCTGGGTCCCTGGTGCCTCCTTCCCCAGCAGCAGCAGCACCAGCCAAGTGTGTGTGTGGGGGGGGTTCGCAGCCGCTGGGGTGCTGGGCCTGGTCCCTGTGCGCCTCCTTCCCTAGCAGCTGGCTCCAGCCCATGTGGGGCTCATAGCTGCTGAGGTGCGGGGCCGTTCCGCCCCACAGGCTGGGTCCCCACGCTCCTCCTTCCCCAGCGGCAGGCAGTAGCTCCAGCCAACTGGGGCTCACAGCCACTGGGGTGTGGGGCTGGCCCACCCCACAGGTCGGGTCCCTTGTACCTCGGACCCACCGCTGCCACTGCCCATAAAACACCGGTCACCGCCTGCCCAGCCCGCGGTGCTGCCTACTGCTTCCCATGACTCACCTTCCACTGCTCTCTCTGTGGCTGCCGGCCGTCATCTTGGCTTGGTTAATTTGCATACAGCCACTCTGATAGGCTGGTGGGCGTGGCTTTGGCTGGTTGGTGTGGCTTAGGCGTCCCGGAGAAATGGTTAATTTCAATATTACGCTTTTATTAGATTAGATATATGTGTTATGGATTATAAGACTAAGAAAGGGGTGCCCACAAATTTAGGTATGGGAATCAAACCAAAGTGTATTTGAAATCAGTACTGGTATGACCTTAAATTTAAAGTAAAAATACACAAATAAATTATTCAAAATCATAAAATAGGTAATACTTCTAAAGCTCTTATTGTATATCAGGCATAGCTTTATATACTTTACATGTATTGTTTGATTTCATTCTAACAGCAATCCTCTGGTATAGCTGCTATTTCTGTGCTATAACAGGCAAGGAAAATGAGAAGTGCAGACTTAAAGTAGTTGCCCAATGTCACGCAACAGTGAGACATGGATCCGGAAATCAAAACCAGCCAATGTGACTGGTCCAATTCAATTTTTACAACTATACTACAATGTAATGATATGTATAATTTTAATGAAATAGTTCTAGCTATTCTTTTCACAATGGAACTTTTCGTGATTCAGTATTAAGGGAAAAGTTGCAAGTTATAAAATTATATGCAGTATGCAGAATTTCAAAAAATGTAATTTTCACATATAAATTTATCAGATTTCAAGCAATTTATGCCTAGACAATGAGATTTCTTTTTTGGAAGTTTTGTTAATTACTGAAATGTTTAATGTTGGACATATGTAATTTTATCATCATAAAATACCATTAAACCATGGAAGAAATAAAAGATGATTAAAAGAAAGTAACATTTGGTATCTACTATTTAATCATTTCTTCTATTTCACATTTTTTGGTTTACTTTTTAACCTAACTTTAAAATGAAGGTTTTTTTCCAATGTTCCTAAAGACACATAACACTCCTGTATTTTAGATCTTAATTATTGATCACCACTATTCCATTTCCAACATCTTAAGGAAAATAAAGCATGGATTTATCCTTGACACATCTCTTTCCTTCACAATCCACATACAAATTTTGAGTCAACTGATTTACTCTGCCTTCAAATTATATGCAAAATCTGAGCATTTGTTGAGATAAAGCCAAGCTCTGAGTATTTCTTGAGATAAATCCAAGTTGTTAATTTAATTACTAAAATTCAAAATATAAAATCTCTAAAAGAAATAATAAGATATATATTTGAGATTTTGGAACAGGAAAATAAATCTTAAAAAGGATACAGAAAAGAAGATACCTTGGATTTTATCAACATTAAAATATTTTATTGTTTAAAGAGATAAAAGATGAAAGGGCAAACCACAAACAGGGAGAAAATATTTATAATACATAGTTCTAACAAAGGTTATGTAACCAGACACATAAAGATATTCTTTAAGTCCATTATTTTTTTTTAATATTTTATTGATTTTTTTACAGAGAGGAAGGGAGAGGGATAGAGAGTCAGAAACATGGATGAGAAAGAAAAATCAACCAGCTGCCTCCTGCACGCCCCCTACTGGGGATGTGCCCGCAACCAAGGTACATGCTCTTGACTGGAATTGAACCTGGGACTTTTCAGTCCGCAGGCCGATGCTCTATCTACTGAGCCAAACCAATTAGGGCTAAATCCATTAGTAAGAGATTAAAATATGAATGGGCAAAGAACTTGGACATCTTATATAATAAAAGAGTAATATGCAAATTGACCCTAACAGCAGAACAACTGGGAATGACTGGTCACTATGACACACACTGACCACCAGGGGGCAGACACTCAATGCAGGAGCTGCCCCTGGTGGTCAGTGCACTCCCACAGGGGGAGTTCTGCTCATCCACAAGCCAGGCTGATAGCTGCCAGTAATGTGAGCCTCCTGCCTCCTCAGCAGCACTAAGGATGTTCAACTGCAGCTTAGGCCTGCTCCCCGCTGGCAAGTGGGCATCTTCTGAGGGCTCCCAGGCTGCCAGAGGGAAGTCGGACTGCCAGCTTAGGCCAGATCACCCAGGGAGCGGGTCTAAGCCAGTAGATGGACATCCCCCGAGGGGTCTCACCTAGACCGCGAGAGGTTACAGGCTGGGCTGAGGGACACCCCCCCCCCCCGCCTCGAGTGCACAAATTTTTGTGCACTTGGCCTCTAGTGTACTCATAAAAAATATAAGTGATATCAAATTAATACAAGAAAAATGCCTAGAAATTTTAATCATAAAGAAAATGCAAGTTATTGCTTTAATAAAATGCCCTTTCATGACTCAGTAGATGCAGACAAATGATTGACAACATGAAGTGATGACAATAAAAAATGACATTACAAATAGGGAACAATTATAAAGCTCATAAATTGATGATGGAGGATGAAAAGTATTATAATGTTAAATGTACATTCTGCTACACCCCTTCTATGACCTAAAAATGTCACTTTGAAAAGACTAGGAGCAAAAAAATACAAGCTGCTAAATAAAATTATAAGGGACAGAGAATGCAGCAATGGATATTGAGAAGTGGTCTGAAAAGAAGATGGAAATAAGATACTTTCAGAGGAGAGCCAACACAAATACATATTTTGACATGTTATTGTGTCAAAAGTTATTGTGAGAAAGTATTTTTCTAACTTAAATTTCATAAAATTTCACACTGAAAATCAGTTGGTAGTGTCATTATGTTCCCATTCCTTATTTCTGTAATAATATTTTCTTCACAGAGTCATAGATCTGCTTAGTCCTGACCCCATATATGACAGGATTGAGCATTGGTGGCACTATGACGTAAAGATTGGCCAGGAGTATGTGGATATAGCGAGGGACATTGTGGCCAAAGCGATGTGTCATGAAGGAAAAGAGGGCTGGTGTATAGAAGGCAAGAATTACACAAACGTGAGAACCACATGTGCTGAGAGACTTGAGCCGGGCTTCATTGGAAGGAAGATGGAAAACAGCACGGAGTATCTGAACATAAGAAAGGGCAATGGCTACAATGTCAAACACTAGATTACAAATGGCACATAAGCCATAGATGATATTGACCTTGATGCTGGCACAAGACAGGCGAGCGAGACCCATGTGCTCACAGTAGGTATGAGGAATGACATGATTCCCACAGAAGGGCAGCCGCAAAATGAGAAATACAAATGGAATCGCAAAAATAAGTGACCGCACTACCACACCAAGACCAATTACAGACACAATCTTGTTGGTGAGGATGGTGCTATATTGGAGTGGGTTGCAGATGGCCACATAACGGTCATATGCCATTGCCAAGAGGACTGATGATTCCATCAGTGTAAACTTGTGAATAAAAAGCATCTGTGTGAGGCAAGCTTCAAAGATGATCTCCCTGAGATTGAACCAGAAGATTCCAAGCATCTTAGGGATAGTAGCTGTGGAGAGACCCAAGTCAATGGTGGCCAACATGGCCAGGAAGTAGAACATCGGCTGGTGTAGGCTGCTCTCAGCCTGGATCACAAACAGAATAATGAGGTTCCCTATGAGTGCAATCATGTACACAGCACAGAAGGGTAAGCCGATCCAAGTGTGGAGCATTTCCAGTCCTGGAATTCCCAGCAACAAGAAGGAGACAGGGTGATACTGAGTGTCATTGGGAAGAGACATCCTGATGGGTAATGCATAGGTCTTCAGAAATTTATGTTCATCCAATATATGAGTCACCAGGTAGTATTCTGTAGTTTTGAAGACCTAAATATAATTTAAGAACACTTAAGCCAACTTCTCTCATTATCATTACTATCACCAATAGAATTATTATCACCAATAGAATCTCCCCTTCAAGTTTGACTAATTTAGGATTCTGCCAGCTTATAAATATAGTGATGACAATTAGTTCCAGTTAATTAAATGACAACACACAGGGATAATAACTACCAACAAAAAATGGAAGTCATCAACATTTATGCCAAAATATAAAATTTACTTTAAAGGGTTAAAATTGGTCCATCTTTTAGTATTGTGCTATATGTTTTTATTGTTTTTGTTTTTATAGAGAGAGAGGTTTCTTGATTACCTTGTGACTCCCCATTAACCTTTTGTTAACTTTTTTTTGAAGTTCAGTTGAGCTTTATTTTTTTTTTAATTTTGTTTTATTGCTTATAGTATTACAACAAGTGTTAGATAGGTCTCCATTTTTCTCCCTTAACCCTCCCCCCTCATCCCCTACTCCCCAGTGTCTTGTGTCCATTGATTATACTCATACACGTGCATGCAAGTCCTTCAATTGATCTCTTAACGACCCCCACCCAACCCTCCCCAGCCTTTGATCTGTGTTGGAGCACACAAAGATTGATGGAACACATGCTGTCAGCATCCAGTATCATCATTTAGGGAGACAGTATAATTTTGTGTTCAAGAATAAGGGCTCTAGAGTCAGATCACTTCTATTGTTGCTATATTAATTAACTAGTAAAAGTGACATTAGAAAAGTTATTTGGCCCAGCTGCTGTGGCTAACAGGTTGAGCATTGGCCAAGAGTTCATGGTTCGATTTGCAGTCAGGGCACATGCCTGGGTTTCAGGCTCAGTTCCCAGGAGGCATGCAGGAGACATCTGATGGATGATTCTCTTTCATCATTGATGTTTCTCTCTTTCTCCCTCTTCCTTCCTGTCTATAAAATCAATTTTAAAAAGAAAGAAAGAAAAGTTAGTTGCATTTGTGCATATAAATAGAAGGATGGGAATTGTTCTGTATCTAAATTTAGAAAATACCAACACCATTAATTTCATTATGGATAATTATTTAAAAATCTCTTCTGTTTTTAAAGTCCATAAAGGAAACTGTCCAAATCAAAGCTTTTCTCTGCCTAATTAAACTTCTTTCTCAATGCACTGCCTTTCAAAATATGAGGAAAAATGAGAGCTACCTTGCATATACCTCAGAGGGAAAATTAACATTTGTCATCAGATAAAAGCTCTCTCAATCTTACAGTATTCTACCCTTAGGTTTGTGTATATATACATTGAACTAAAGCATTTTTTTTCATGCTTTCCCCTTCTTTTTGGTCTTAATATAAACCTCTCTCTATATATTTTATTTATTTTTGTGATTCCATAACCATTCTCATAATTCACATAAACTATAATCTTACTTTACTTGTTCTGCCTTATTACACACAACACTTCATATTGTCAAGCACTTGTCTGCATATAAATTTAAATAGATTTTATCAATAGAAAATATGTGGACAAATTATGTAGTGAAAACATTCATACTGAAATAAATGCAAATGTCCAATCAATAAATCTTATCTTTATTTGCATTCAGAAATTAAAAATTAAAAATGATTATAATTCATACATTATATTTTTAAATAACAGAATATGAAGATTTATGATAACAAGTGTTAGTTTGTGTTAAAGAGTGACTATTGTGCACAACTGATTGGAGAAAATTGACCTAACATTTAGAGAAGATTGTTTAGTAACCATTGTTATTAAAGGCAAAAATTTGGGCAGAGCAATTCAACTACTTGGCATAATAGGGACTAATATGCACAAATGCACATGGATGTACTGGTATATACAGTGACTCTTATTATAAAAGTGCCTGTAATAAAATAGAAGTTCAAACATTGAAAGTGTCCATTAATAAAGCAATATTAAACTTGAAAATCTGTGACATATTTTTTATGTAGTATGCAGGAGCACTTAGAATAAAGTATCTAAACTAATAAAAGTGGAATAGTAAAATTAACCATTTCTCCAGGACACCCACAGCCAATCAGAACGGCTGTATGCAAATTAGCCCAGCCAACATGGCGGCCGCCACTCACGGACCTGAGTAAACATTTAGGCAGCGTCCGTTGCAGCAGGAGCGAAAGGGAAACTACCTGCGTTGCAGCAGGAGCGAAAGGGAAACTACCTGCTCGCTGGCTCCTTAGCCTTTGGCCTGAAGCAAAACGCACATTTGCAACAATTAAGTGTAACAATTGTTTCATTATAGAAGCCGCCAGGTGAGGCAGAGAGGAGGCTTCGTTAGTAAAAGGCCTCGCCTTAAAGGAACAGCATCAATTATAGGAAACCTGCGTCCAGCCAGCCTTGCTGGGACGTTGGGCAATGGGAGCTGTGGGCAGCTTTAAAGCCCCTCACCCAGGCTGGTCAGGCAGCCAGCAGGTGGACATCCCCCGAGGGGTCCCAGACTGCGAGAGGGCACAGGCCGGGCTGAGAGACCTCTCGAGTGCACAGAGCGGCTGCAGGATGGGACAGCGCAGGACCCAGGACCCGTGAGTGGGAAAGAGGCGGCAGGGTTGGAGGGCACCATGAAGCGGGTAAGAGGCAGCAGGGGGTCGGCGGCCTGCTTGGTGGGCTTCCCAGGCCCTTTGCAGAGCATCGGGGAGCGGGTAAGAGGTGGCAGGGGGTCAGTGGCCTGCTTGGTGGGCTTCCCAGGCCCCTTGCAGGGCACCAGGAAGTGGGAAAGCAAGGTGGCGGGCTGGGGAGTGGGAAAGAGGCAGTGGGGCGGTCTCGGCCTGCTTGGCAGCTTCCCAGGCCCCTTTGTGGGGCACTGGGGAGCGGGAAAGCAAGGCTGCAGGGGCCAGGGGCCTGCTTGGCAGATCCCCAGACCCCTTGGCGGTACCGGGAAGTGGGAAAGGAAGGCAGCAGGGGACTGGTGAGTGGGAAAGAGTTGGTGGCCTGCTTGGCGGCTCCCCAGGCCCTTTGGGGGCCACTGGGGAGTGGGAAAGCAAGCTCTTGGGGGCTGGAGTCCTGCTTGGCGGCTTCCCAGACCCCTTCCGGGGATCAGGGAGCAGGAAAAGGCTGGCCTGACCACGAGGCAGGGTTTTCCCTGCTTTCTGGTGGCTGGAGGAAGATGGGCAGTAGGCAAACTTGGGAGGCAGGCCGCACCCAGCCCTGGCCACAGCTCAAAAAAGAGAACAACATGCAGGGGAGGGCAAGAGTCTGAGAGATCAACATAGAGGGGGTGCCTGCTCCAAGCCTCCACAGTGTGCCTGGGGGCAGGCCCCCAGCAGGTAGACACACACAGGAGGACTGCTCTGAGCCTCTGATGCGGCTGGGAGCAGGTCCCCAGTGGCCACACACACCCACACACACACACATAGAAGGCGCCTGGCAGACTGGGGCCATCATAGGATATCCACTGAGGGGTCCCAGACTGTGAGAGGGCACAGGCCGGGCTGAGGGACTCCCTCCACCCTGAGTGCACAATTTTTGTGCACCGGGCCCCTAGTATTTATATAAACTGAGAGAAAAACATCTAAATGAAAAAAATAAAGCAGAAATTTGGTTGTTTCATTAACATTAAAACACAATAAAAGCAAATATATGCATGTGTATTTATGAATGTGGTTATATAAATATACACATTTATATATAATTATGTATATCATTATATAATTATGTATACTGTATTATAATACTTTATATATATGTATGTATATGTATATGTATCACTTTATATATATTATAATACTTTATATATAATACTTTATATACATAACCAAATACACACACACACATATATATATATATATATATACACACAATTATAAATACAGAAATGATCTAAAAGGATCATATTTAATTTAGGAGATGTCTAAAATGTGGGATAGATGGAAAGGTATACAGACAGCATAATTTAGTTGTATCACTATGATTTGATTTTTTTGACAGTGCCAATGTATTCTATATATTCATATATTACCTGTGTGTTTTGAAGTAAGTAGATAAGTAATACAGAGTTACAATTGTATTCATCAGACAAAAAGGAAATTATAAATAAGATTTGGCCTTCCATGTCATCTAAAATATTAAGAATTGTTCTAATTCTTGAAATACGTTTTCCTGTACTTCTCCACATAGAGAACTGTTCACTTATTTAATTCATTGAAGTGATGACATGTCTTTGTTCTTCATGATATATCTTCGCACACAAACCTCTTCAGTAACTTTGTTAGAATTGAAGACTACTCACATGCCAGCTCGTTGCGCTTATTTTTCTAGAAACCTTTGTCCATCACTCACAGCCCTCTTTAGTGACCCTATGGTCTGTGCTCTTACCTGTCTTCTATCTCTTGTCACTTTTGTTTTATATTTCTGTAAATTTTTCCTTTATTATATTACAAAATCTTACTTGGCAGAAGACATGCATTTTCATACATTTGCTGTTCCAATGAATGAATAAAGAAAAAGAGAAAAGGAGAAAATAAGAGATTTCTCTTCATTTTCTGGTAAATAATTTCATTATAAATTTAAGACAGTGAAATCACGATGAATGTATTTTAGTCCATACTATTTCTAAACACTGTACATTAACAGTTTTCTTGATTATAATATTAAATCTTTCAGACACACCCAGGGATCACTCTCCAACAAAATTGAATTCTTCCTGCATTTTGTTCCTTGTCTGAATACAGGATAGAGAAAAAGAGAGAATGGAGTGAAACTCATTTCTGCTTTTGGGGAGGAATAAAGTAAACTATAATATCTTCTGGATAAATTCTATATTCCTATCCATCTCTTAACCAAAGTTAAATAAGTCTGCATGAATTGGTTTATACTAGGTATTGTATTATTTACATTGAAGAGATTACCATTTCACCCTTAAGGAAATTTCTGGATAATCACATCACAGATAAAAAAAACAAAAACAAAAAACAAACAAGCTAAGAATGTTCTTTTAAGTTTCCTTGAAATATTCTACTATAAATTCAAGGAATTGGAATTTGAACCCAAGTATAATTATAATATTTGTCATCTTCACATTATCCCTTAAGAGATGAGGATAGGATTTTGTAAATGTAAAGGCTGCTTTGAGCAGCATGAAATCTTGCTCAAGTATTTGATTGCTCAGAATATGGAATTGATGCATCTATACTCCCAGACTTGCTTCATCAGCCTTCCTCTGATGTACTGAACTAAGCAGAGAAACCCATGCATGGATTTATTCTCAAAGAAGGTTGGAGTCTAATCTCAACCCGTAGCAGAGTAAAACAGAGGCAGTTACTCAGCCATTACAAACCCAAGTGGGTTCCGTTTTCCTAAGAAAATTTACACAAGCCTGTTTCTCACTAGAGTGCTGAAACCATGGCACAGATGAGAGTGACTGCACATTGCCTTACCTCACCAGGGGTTCTGTCGGGATCAGGATGAGCACCTACCTGGTTTGAGGAAGACATTAGTTCTCACAAGACTTGCGACTTTTCCGAATGAGCTCAGTTATAGACTTGTCTCCTAATTGCTGAGACTCCCATGGGTGTGGAGTGGAGATGGCCTCCCCAAGGTGTCAAGGAAAGAAGTAATTGGGAGTTGGAGATCTGAGTTCAGAATTCAGGTTCTAAGTCTTTAGAGTTCACATTTTTTAAAAAATATTTTTTTATTTTTTAGTTACAATTGATGTACAACATTATATTAGTTTCAGGTGTAAAATCCAGTTATTAGACATTTTTTGACTTACTAACTGCATTTTAGAACTAAATAACTTATCATCCCATTTAATCTAGTACCCATCTGACACCATACACAGTTATGGAATATTATTGATTATACTCCCTCTGCTGTACTTTACATCCCTGTGGCTGTTCTGTAACAAGCAATTTGTGTTTCTTATTCCCTTCACCTTTTTCACACATCCCCCTGACCCATCCCCCTCCATCTGGCAACCATCAAAGTGTTTCCTGTATCTGTGAGTTTATTTCTGTTTTGCTTGTTTATTTATTACTCTTTTAAGGATTAAATTTTTGATAGATATGCATTTATTGCCATTTATCATTCATATTTTTATATATTTTTCTTCTGCTTAAAGAAGACCCTTGAACATTTTATGTGATACTGGTCTGGTGGTAACGAACTACTCCAGCTTTTCTTGTCTGGGAAGCTCCATCTGTCCTATGACTCTAAATGACAGCTTTGCTAGGTGGCCTTGGTTGTAGATTCGTGCTTTTTATCACACTGAATATTTTGCACTAACCCTTTCTGCTCTGCAAAGTTTCTGTGGAGAAATCAGCTGGGAGACCCCTTGTAGGTAACTAACTGCTTTTCTCTGATTGCTTTTAGAATTCTGTCTTTGCCTTTATCCTTTGGCATTTTAATTATGATGTGTCTTGGTATGGGCCCCTTTGGGGTTCATCACTTTCTGTGCTTCCTGAACTTGTATGTCTATTTCCTTCACCAGGTTAAGGAAGTTTCTTCTGCTTATTAATTCACATAGGTTTTCAATTCCTTGCTCTCCCTCTCTTCTCCTCCTGGCACCCACATGATGCCCATGTTAGTATGCTTAAAGTTGTTCAAGAGGCTCCTTATACAATCCTCATTTTTTAAAAATTCCTTTTTCTTTTTGCTGTTCTGATTGAGTGTTTTCTGCTTCCTTATCTTCCAAATCTCCAATTTGACCCTCTGCTTCATTTACTCCCCTGTTGATTTCCTGTACTGTATTCATTTCAGTTAGTATAGTCTTCATTTCTGATTGCTTCTTTTTTATGGTTTCCATGTCATTTTATGCTGTTGAAGTTCTCCGTAAGTTCAACTGCTCTTCCCCAAGTTCATTGAGCATCCTTATAATCAGTATTTTAAACTCTACATCTGGTACATTGCTTGTCTCCATTTTGTTTAGCTCTTTTTCTGAATTTTTGTTCTGTTCTTTTGTTTGGGGCATGTTTCTTTGTTCCTTATTTTGGCAGTCTCTGTTTGTTTCCATGGCTTATTATTTATATCTTTAGTTGTAGGACATCTGTTCAATTAGATTTCAGTCAGTTCTGAATGATGGTTATTCTGCAGTTAGTTATAATGTTTTTAAAAAATATTTTTATTGATTTTTTACAGAGAGGAAGGGAGAGGAATAGAGTTAGAAACATTGATGAGAGAGAAACATCGATCAGCTGCCTCCTACACACCTCCTACTGGGGATATGCCCACAACCAAGGTACATGCACTTGACCAGAATTGAATCTGGGACCTTTCAGTCCACAGGCCGACACTCTACCAACTGAGTCAAGCAGGTTAGGGCGTTAGCTGTAATTCTGATGTAGTTGTAAGAAGATTTAAGTACTGCATTTATATGCTGTCATCTTGATCAGAAGCCCTAGAGTTTACATCTTCATTCTAAGAGACTTCTATAAATCACAATGCAAATTTGCCTACTCCCTAAAATTTATGTGTAAACCTAAATAAATACCTCTGTCACTTTAACAGTTATTTGAAGATATGCAAAGAGATGGGAAAAATTTTGAGTTGCCTGACAAGCACATTCCAGCTGAGTTTGAACAAGATGAGAGTCTAGCTTCTGATATTTGGCTGTAAACAAGTGTCATTTTTGTATTCTATTCAGTTCCATTTTTTTATGCTTTTTTTTTTTTCAACTTCACTGTTTAAAATGGCCCCAAGGACAGCACTGAAGTGTAATAGACTAAACACTTTATTTATTTATTTATTTATTTATTTATTTATTTATTTATGAAATGCCCTAGAATAAAATAATACTTTTCTAGTGTTCTTAAGTGCAAGCAGGTTGCAATGTACTTTATGGAGAAAATACCTGTGTTATAGAGGCTTCTTTCAAGTATGAGTTATAACACTGTTGGTTGTGAGTTCAAAGTTAATGAATGAAAAAATATAACACCCAGACAAAGGGAGAGGAATTTGTCTATCTGTATATGAAATCATGCTGGAATATAGTAAGAAAATTCTGTTGTGTGTGGTAAAGGGATAAAAAGAGACTAAATTTGTGGGTTCCTGGGATAACTTATAAAAGAAGGTAAAGTGGACAGCACTGTTGCAAGGTCAAAGATATTTACAGTTATATCACCATCATCCAGAATCAGAAAAACGTCACATTCTTATTGACTGTGTTGGCCAGCTAGCACATTTCAAAATGCATCAAGGCATGAAAAGCAGTCAACCTACTGCTGAGGCAGGTTCTGTTTATTAGGAGGCCAGAGAAAAATTTTTTAAATGTCTAAGTGTTCAGGAGAAGGATTCTGTGAAAGAGCAGGTTTTCAATGGTGATGAGACCGGCTTGTTGTGTAAAAATGTTGTGAATGAAAGTATAGAATACCAGTGGATGCCTAAGCTCCTGGCTTTTAACCACTTAAAGATTATGCAATTAACAATTTTTAAGAACTATGTGTTAAATGAGGTGTCTTTAAGGAGAAATACACTTAAAACAACATTGTATATTTATTGATTGGCAAAATGTGACAGGAGGCTATAGGAAGCTAACTGCATTTCCCTTAGGAGCAGTGGTTCTATTTTTTAAATTCAGTGTTCAGAACGACTTTATAGAACACTAATGGGAATCGACTATGTGTTCCTGTGAATACATATATATGTGTGTACACACACTTCTGCACAAACACACTGTCCGGGGGTGGACTTTCTCCCTTCCCCCCGTGGGAGAACTCATGGGCTGAGGAAATCTCTCCTGAGCAGAGCAGTGCTAGGTGGGAGGACGGGTGATGTTGGTAAAGTAAAGTTTACTCCATATTCTTTCAATCTGTCTTTTCTCCTTTTATGTTCCACTGGGGTCGTGTAACCTCTCCTCTGGATTCTGGAACTCGCACAAAGGTCTTTTCATAGGTTTATGGTTGTCATCTTGGTGTGTCTAGGTAGTCATCACTCTACCCTAAATCTCACTTTTCTGCCTTCATTTCCTTAGGAGCCAGAGCTCCTTATGACTCTCTCTTATTGAGTTAGAGCCAGATTAGACACTAGATCCTCAGAGACCTTGTGTCCTTTACAAAATGCCTCTCAGGGATTTTTCCATTAGAGGTTCCTCCCAGGCAAAGAGTAGTGTCCTCATAAAAACTGGGCAGGTTGAGACAAGCTAGAGACTGGATTCCTGATGCTCAGCCCGGTGAGCCTTCCCCATGTCACAGCTCTCAGTATATCCTTACTTCACAGTAATGGATGAAGGAAGAAAGAAGCATAGGAGAGGAAGAGAAGAGACACAGCATATGCTTAGGGGAAGAAGACTAAGGGTGAAACGTAGGAAACGAATAGGATCACATTTAGGAAGGGCCATACAACACTAGATTTCAACCTGAATCCTTTTGCTGTGCATTTTAGAAAAATCAGTTTCTTGATATCTAAAGAATGACAGATCACATAGCATTTTTTGGAATAGGTTCAGAATATTTTAAATGAATTACTTGTTTAAAACTATGAACACATTTATCTTCTTATCTGTATTTTATAGGTAAAAATGTTCATTACTTGCTTTCTTTTCATTACAGAGTGAATAGGATTTAAAGTTAGTTTCTTCTCAAGATATTTGCCATGTATCTAAAACACACTTAAAAATGCAATTGCTTCAGATTTATAGTGAGGATAGTGATATCTCTCTCTCTCTCTTTCTCTTTTTTTTTTTTAGATATCTGTGAGCTTAAAAGAGACTGTGTTTGAGTAAATGTGTGTGAAAGAGGCTGTGTATATATGACATGAGTGTAAGGTATGGATTATCTTTTTCTTATGTCCATTATCTTTCCATTTCAACTGAATTATAGTCTCTCCACTTTCTACTTACTTTTTATACACCTTTAACAATTATAAGCACTTCAAGCATTTGGCAAGTCATTTAAGCTATTTCAGATTCAGATCCATATGTATAAATTCAAGTTAAGTGTGTTTATAAAGATTAGGGATGATATTTGCAAAGATTCTGGTAGCATTGAAAGTGGTAGGCAGTACCTCAATAAATGTAGTTGATAATGTTGTGTTCACTACATTTACTTCATATTTTGTAATAATAAGAAAAAATATTAACAAATGGGTTGATTTTAATCTTTTATATTTATTTTTAGTATCTGAGAACACATCTTAACAATCTGGGTGCTCATCAGCACTTACTGCCCATCTTGTATGTGAATTTGAGTGTTATTATTCAACCAACCAAATGGAATTAATAGAAATACCTATTTATAGAGGTTGATAGAGCCCTTTGAATGTCAAAGTTGAAAGTAAATTATGTTGGTGATGATAAGAGAAGGTAATTAATGAAGCAGGTATTAATGCAAAATCTTAGCATAAAATCAGTGGGATAACCATTGCAAAGGAGATCATTCTTCTAACAGAGAAAAAATGGTGCCAAGAAGGATGAATATAATATGTAGAATTTTTAAATTATAGTCTATGTGTAACTTCTTTCAAAGCTTTCTTATTGATAATTCACACCTTCACTTAGCTTTTTATGTAGTACATTTCTAATTGTGTGAATTAACTAAGAAAGAGAATATTCACAATTGTATGCTGTCATGTTTCTTTAGGTTTGAAACATTGCAGAGTTTTACCTGGTAACGTACATACAGTTTGGCAGAAGCACATTTGGAAGGAACATGGACTCATGCATTACCCGTCAAGATGTCCCTTCTTAATGACACTCGGTATCACCCCGCCTCCTTCTTGTTGCTGGGAATTCCAGGACTGGAAATGCTCCACACTTGGATTGGCTTTCCCTTCTGTGCTATGTACATGATTGCACACATCGGGAACCTCACTATTCTGTTTGTGATCCAGGCTGAGAGCAGCCTACACCAGCCGATGTTCTACTTCCTGGCCATGTTGGCCACCATTAACTTGGGTCTCTCCACAGCTACTATCCCTAAGATGCTTGGAATCTTCTGGTTCAATCTCAGGGAGATCATGCCTCACCCAGATGTGTTTTTTTTTAATATCTTTATTGTTCAGATTGTTACAGTTGTTCCCCCTTTTTCCCCCCATAGCTCCCCTCCTCCCAGTTCCCACCCCATCCTCTGTCCCCATCCCTCCTCCCTGTCCTCATCCATAGGTGTACGATCATTGTCCATTCTCTTCCCGCACCCCAACACCCTTTACCCCCGAAAATTGTCAGTCCACTCCCTTTCTATGCCTCTGATTCTATTCTATTCACCAGTTTATTCTGTTCATCAGATTTCTTATTCACTTGATTTTTAGATTCACTTGTTGATAGATATGTATTTGTTGTTCATAATTTTTATCTGTATTTTTTCTTCATCCTCTTCTCAAAGGATACCTTTCAGCATTTCATATAATACTGGTGGTGGTGAACTCCTTTAGCTTTTTCTTGTCTGTGAAGCTCTTTATCCA
>PVJC01029321.1:0-21982 GCA_004026665.1 Murina feae
CCGACCCCCTGCCACCTCTTACCCGCTCCCTGATGCCCCTCCAAGGGCCTGGGAAGCCCACCAAGCAGGCCGCCGACCCCCTGTCGCCTCTTACCCATTTCCCGGTGCCCTCCAACCCTGCCGCCTCTTTCCCACTCACGGTCCTGGGTCCCGCGCTGTTCCGCCCTACAGCTGCTCTGTGACTCGGGAGGTCCCTCAGCCCGGCCTGTGCCCTCTCGCAGTCTGGGACCCCTCGGGGGATGTCCACCTGCTGGCGTGCCTGACCAGCCTGGGTGACGGGCTTTAAGGCTGCCCACAGCTCCCATTGACCCAACGTCCCAGCAAGGCTGGCTGGACGCAGGTTTTGCGGTTTCTCTCCTATAATTGATGCTGTTCCTTTAAGGCCCGGAGTTATCTTCTATAATTGATACACTGTTCCTTTAAGGCGGCCTTCTAACTAACGAAGCCTTCTCTGCTTCACCTCGCAGCGTCTATAATGAAACAATTGTTACTTTTACTGGTGAGGCCCGGGCTGCTCTTTCCTTCAGCTCCCGAGGGTTCTATGATTGTTACATTGTTTCAAAGGTGTGTTTTGCTAGAGCCAGTTTAATTGGAGCTGAGCGGGCGCAGCTTCACTTTCGCTCCTGCTGCAATGGAAACAGCTGTTTACTCAGGTCCGTGAGTGGCGGCCGCCATGTTGGCTGGGCTAATTTGCATACAGCCGCTCTGATTGGCTGGTGGGCGTGGCTTACCCGTCTCGGAGAAACGGTTAATTTTACTATTTCGCTTTTATTAGTTTAGATGTGTGTGTGTGTGTGTGTGTGTGTGTGTGTATATATATGCTGTAATAATTGCCACAATAAGGTTAGTGAGTACATCCATCACTTCACACTGTTACCATTTTTAAAAGCAGTGAGAACTTTTAAAACCTACACTCGTAGTGACTTTCAAGTATACAGTAAAGTGTTGTTAACTCTAGTCACCATGCTGTACATTACATACAAGAATTTATTCATCTTATACCTGGAAGTTTGTGCCCTTTGACTAATGCCACGCATTTCCCTTACCCCCCATCCCTGGCAATGAATAATCTACTCTCTGGTTTTATGAATTTAGATTTTTAGATTCCACATATAAGTGAGAGCGAACAGTATTTGACTTTCTCTGTTTGACTTATTTTACTTAGCATAATACCCTCCAACTTCATCCATGTTACTGCAAATAGCAGGATTTTCTTATTTTTTTCATGGCTGAATAATATTCCATTCTGGGGTGTGTGTGTGTGTGTGTGTGTGTGTGTGTGTGTGTGTGAGTGTGAGAGAGAGTGGGGGGGGGAGAGGAATTTTCTTTATTCATCAATCGATGGCAACTGAGGTTGTTTCCAAATAATGCTTCAAGGAATATGTTTTGATTACTGTAGCTGTGTAATACAGTTTGAAATCAGGGATAAGAGGACCATACTTTTCTAATACAATCAACAAAATTCAATAATTCCCTTAAAACACCTAGCATTTTTTTCAAAATATGAGAGGCAAATCAAGTTGGTGAATTTGACTTGATCTTGTTTCATGATCCCTACTCTATCACACTGTGGTTGTCCTTAAGCTTTCTAAAGTAGGTGTGATCATGCAACTGGTGTTTCACCATGTTTCTTCCAGTGACAGTTGCAAAAAGTTTTATTTCTCTTCTGCAGAACGTAAGTGCTCACCTTTGTGTCCGTGGCTGCAAAAATTAGATGAGTTTTTAATCTCAGCAGAACATTAGCTTTCCCATAGCAATTATAAATTTAAGTTATGCACCGTGAAAGTGATACAAAAGTTGAGAAAAATTTATGAGAACAAAGCCTTTATTGAAGTTTCCTATTATCTAGTAATTTAAAGTGCACATTAATTGAAAAATCTTGGTCTTTTCTAATGAAATTTGGAATATAGGGATTGGAGAGTAGAAGCAGACTCAAATGGGATGTCCCACTGCAGTTTCTTTAGTAAATAGAAAAACTTTTATAACTTCATTCACAATTTTCTTTTGAGTATTGTTCAGAGAAAAGGCTCCCCCATACGCTTCTTCCCATTCTGTTACTTCATCTTCTTAATCCGTTGGCAGAAAGGAAAACTAAGTCTGGACATAGACATTCCAGGTTTGTAATGGAGAGCCATGCCTTTGACTGTGACTGGAGGCTTTCATAGCTTTACATGGAGTTCCTGCAAAGGGTTTCTGTGGCCATTACCAATCTCACTGCCTCAAATGGGCCTGTTTTCAAATACTTAAAGTGGGGAAATTTCCATGGAAGTAACCCGGAGAGGTCTACAATAACTGATAGTGCCAGTGGCTTAGCCAGGGGCAGGAAGAGGTGTTCCTGATGAGTAAGGCATTGGGCTACTCAAGGCATCCAGGTTGGCCTGGATAGATAGTAACAGATAAGATATGGTCAGAAGTGCTGATACTACTGCTTTGGAATTTTTGGAAACAAATTTTGCATCTAGAGGAAAAACAAACAGGCCAATGAACAAAGAGTAAAACAAAAAAACAAGCAAGCAAAGCAGTTCCTTCATATACAAAATTAAAAGAAAATGAGTCACAGATGAACATTTGCATCACTTATTTTACTCTCACTTTGCAGATGGCCATTTTGTATTAGCAGCATTCGTGGCATGAGCTTCCTGTGTTGGTAACCCACAGCAGACCCCGAATTCATCAAGACACCCTATCAGGGCTTCTCCTTCCAGGAGACCTCAGTAGACACTGCTTACCCAGATTGTATTTAAAATATACCCATCCTGCAAAGAAACATTAAACATAATATATAAAAAGGTATTGCACATAAATTTAAAGACCCAATGGAAAAATAGCTAAAGAATACAGACATTTGGCCAATGAATATAGAAATTACTACTGGAATATGAAAAAAATTTACTCTGATTAGCAAAGAATTTTAAATGAAAGTAACACAGCAGTATTCTTTTTGAGCCCAGTAGTTGCTGCTGGCCCTGGCCAGGTGGCTCAGTTGGTAGGAGCCTCGTCTGATAAACTAGAAGGTTGTGGGTTTGATTACTGGTCAGGGCACACACCTAGGCAGTAGGTTTGATTCCTGGTTGGGACACCTACAGGAGGCAACCAATTGATGTTTCTCATTCACATTGATCTTTCTCTCTTTCTCTCAAATCAATAAACATATTATTAGGTGAGGAATAAAAAGAGAAAATAGTTGCTGCTGGAGAATTGGAATAGAGTGTATGGAGGGAAAGGGGACTGCTCATTGTCAAAGTGAGTTCTGCAAAATCACTTGACTTTCTAAACTCTATAAATATATGACAGTGATAAATTGTTTTTCTAAAAGAGAAGGCCAGACAAGAACCAAATGTGTGGGAAGGGCCACATGATAAGATGGTATTGTCAACATCCTAATTCATTATCAATGTCAACATTGATAAGTATTTTAAGAAGGGTTTGGAATAGATCAGTTAAAATTATAATCGTGAGCAAATATTGAAGGAAAAAAGTGTAGACCATTCTAGAACTCCCCCAAACCACTAATTTTTAAGCAGTTTATATCTAAAACTTCATAGCTTGGGTGAATTTTTATTTTCTTCACTTCTTTTCCTATTTATCAGAAATCATGATAAAACTGAGACTAAACTGAGATACAAGCCTAAAAGGTTGCTGGGTTTTTAATGTGGAGTAGTGGCTGGGCTGTAGTCCCCAGGGCTGGATTCATCACTGGCTTTCCTGATAATTGTGCATAGAAGATGCAGCTGAGCATTGAGGTCCATGCTAATCAAGATGTCCTTTTTGACTCCCTTCCATCCTTCCAACCCTTTTGGTTCCTTCATCCATATCCTTTGGTCTCCACTATTCCTGTTATTGGGAGTATTAAAGATGTACATTCTGGAAATGGATGTTTATTTTTAGGGCCACCACTAGGTTTGAACTTTCCTTTCTGGACTGGCTCCAAGAATCCTTTAAAAACACACATGTTAGTTTGGGGGCAGTTTGACATCTCAGTCCTTTGGATCTGAGCAAGAAATTGTGGCCGTGAAAGAAATGCATATGTGCCTTGTCTTAAGTTTGGGTTTGGAGGTTATCTATATATATAAAAAACCAAAGACTGTAATGTCATCACGACCATAACAACTGCTTGACCAGTCGCCATGAGGTGCATTGACCTCTTCTCGGTCCCTCCTCCCAGCACAGGCTCCAGTTGCTGGATGTCCAATGAGGAACCATGGGGAACTGGGCTGGGTGGCAGCAGGGCGGGACTGGGGACTGTTGAGTGACAGTGGGCAGCAAGCAAAAGTGAGCGTCCAGTGGCAAGCATCGCAGGACAGTGGAAGCAAGTGTTGTGGAGCATTGTGGTGGGGTGAGTGTCGCAGGCATGGCATGGCCCTGATCTCAGGCTAGGCCTAGGGACCCTACTCGTGCATGGTTTTGTGTGCTGGGCCTATAGTTCTGTAATAAATGAGCTCACAAAGATGGCATGGCAGTGAAGCAAATGCTGGCAATTTGGGTAAAATTTGAGGTTTCGAGTAAAATTTCAAATTAGTAAATAAAAAGTAATATAGAATAAAGTTAAAAGTGGTTGCCTAGAACACATGACCTGGGCCCTCATTGTCACATTTGTGATTTCAAGATGACCTTCTGTGACTGAGGTGCAAGGTTCCGAAGGCATGGTTTGTTTATAAAACATTGTCAAAATCTAAGCAGTGGCTCATCCTAAGAGATAGGTTCTTTTTGAAGAGTGAGCTTTTTTCTTTGTTTTGTAGTTTCCGAGTCTATGAAACCAAGGTGGGGAATCTGGGCCCTTGTCTGCCCACTGCCTTCACCCCATCTCAATTCACTGTTTCTCTAGGACTGTTTCCACAGGGAGGTAAACGCTAGGGCAGAGGGGCTGCTTCAAAGCAAATGAGGCCCTTAATTTATCATAAAAAAGAAGACTGGTTGTTAAGGTTTTATTGGATTACAATAAAGGCTCCTAGTGCTGGGAGTCTGTGGTTTAATTCCCGGCATCGCTGGGGGAGCTTGAAATCATAACCACAGATTATAGCAATGAGCTTCCAAATTTCCATCTCCCAAGCAAAGATGCTGCTTTCCTGCAGCTAATGTAGAATTACATGCTCTGCGATTTCAGGATGTGTATTGGAAAATCTTCTGTTTGGATATCACTTCAGGAGGGCCGCCATTCTCTCATCACCTCTGCGGTTACAGCTTCAATGTTCTTTAAAAAGGGAAGAAATAAGGATAAAATAAAACAAAAGGTGATTGTTGTGACTCCCCCGTCCAGTGCTCTTATGCACTTTGAAGGTTTTCATTAATTTTTTGCTTCCCCTGAGTTCAGTGAAAGTTCTTACAAGGTCACCCCAGGTTGTAGCAGAGGCTTATGCTGTTCTAGGTCCCTCTGCCTTACAGGCGTCCTCTTATGAAGTTATATTGTATCAGCTAAACAGACTCTAAAATCCGCTATCTTGGATGCAAATTGGATGTAGATATATGAATATATACATTTAGTGTTATTTGCATATTGTTTAAGCTTTTAATTTTTGGGGGGCACAAACAGACCCTGTTGGACCATGTTGGAATGAAAGAATAAGTCGAAGATACAAACAAATACATTTTATCTTTCTTCTTGTATATGGGACTGGTAAAGAAAAAGGATGTCCACTTGAATTCCTTTCTTTCTCAGACTTATGGTACACATGCATGTGTTTAATGAAATGGAAACAAAATCTGTAACATGTATGTATCATTAATCACATTGCTTGAAACCCCGGATCATACTTGTCTCCCATGTCAAGGCTCAGAACTATCCCCAAATTGTAAGAAGCTGTGGTCTACTTTCTTCTTTTTAAAAAATCATTTTTATTCTTCAGTTACAGTGGACATCCAATATTATGTTCATTTCAGGTGTACACAGTACAAACTGTGATCGGCAGAGTCGGTGTCTGGAGGGAGGGGCTGTCTTTCATCAGTCTATCAACAGTGGGGTCTTCTTCCTCCACCTCCCGGTAGGAGCAGATCAGCAGGGCTTTCCTCTGTACTGGCTGGGACGTTCTTCCCTGGAATGTGTAATTCATAGAGGACTAGACTTAAGCCATGAAGAAGTATGTTATCTCATAGAAGTGGAAATCCAGACAGGGGGTCCTGGGAGTCCTTCTAGGGGTGGCTCAATAACATTATCCAGGACTTTGGCTGATTTGGTTTTATGTTCCCAAATGTACATTCTTTCTCTGTAAATGGGATTAAGCATCCTTGCTCATGTTCACGTGACTTTCCAGTCCCCTATGGGCAGAGTAGGCTCCACTCCCGCCACCTCTTCCCCGCCCCCCGCTACTGATTTTGGGCTTGGCCCACAAAAAGCTCTGGCCAGTGGCGAGAGAGCAACAGGACACATCTCCACAGAAACTTGAATGGAGTGGGTTGGCTCCTCTTTCTCTGCAGGTTGCTGCCTTCAGCTGGGAGAACAGCAGGTTTCAATAGCAGCTGTTCCTTAGCTGGGTCTGGAACCAGAAGACCTTTGGGGTTGACCAGGGTCCAGGATCCCACAGCCCTCATATGACAAAGGGAAATAAATTTGCGTGGCCTGAAGGCACTAACACATTAGGATTGTTTATTGGCACAGGAAAAATTTACTAGAAGGGGTCATTGGGAAATAAAAGGGACATCTGTAATACTTTCAACAATAAATATTTTTTTAAAAAGAAGCCCACCTATTCTTAGACAGACTAGCCAAGTTTAGAGGGATAAGAGATTAAATGAAGTAATTTAGTTGAAAGCATCTTCAAGAAAGACACTAAACTTTAGACTGGAAACCCCACGAAGGAATGAATCACAGAGCTACGCTATAACAGTATGAAGTTGTTCTTATCATTGACACGTGAGCTGTGTGACTTCTTTTAGGTACAAGTTTCCCAGGAATAATAGTTTGCCCCCTGTCCCTGCAGAGCAGGGTGTTAATCTTCACCTGGCTCCTTACTCGAGCGTGCGTGCGCAATGAATGGCACCACCAGTGGCATCTTTTGGTGTGTTTTCTGCTAGTTGTGGTTTCATTTGACCACAGCCTCTCTGTGCTCTCATTGCCTGTTAGTGATGTCAAAGCAAAAGCCTGTGCTAAGGGACAGTTGGAAAATAACTCAGAGAGCACACTGTTTATTTATTTTTTTTTACTTGCAACTAACTCAGTCAGTTTAATGGGAGTATCAGGATTCCCCAAGGAAAAAAACTCAAATCACTTTATGAGCACTAATGTTTTCATGGACTATTTGGGAAGTAATACTGAGGACAGCAACATGATTTCACAAGGACAAGCCCTGACTGCAGTTTTTTTATAAAATGAAGGTCAAGCCTTTTTTCCCCTCAAAAATTTTAAGTACTAGCTCCCAATGGCACTGTTATTTGCTATAGCCTTGAACTTTGAATTTTATGATAATTTTTTTATGGGAGGAAGGACTGCATTTAATAAAACTCGACTAAAACAACATTTTTCTTCATCCAAATAGCAATGAACCTCAGGACATTTGCAGAAAAGATATGTGCTGGGTTTTTGGTTAGCTTGGCATAAGGAAGGTGAGAAAGACTCAGGAATTTTTTTAAAGAGAGAGTGTGTGGAAGGGCGAGAGAGTGAGAGAGAAACATCTATGTGAAAGAGACACAGTGGTTGCCTCCTGTAGGAACCCCAGGGGGAATAAACCTGCAATGCAGGTCTGTGCCCTTGACTGGGGGGAGGGGTGGGAATCAAACCCAAGATCCTTCAGGGATAGACCCATGCTCTACCACTGAGCCACACAGGCCAGGTGTAGCGACCTTGTATCTCTTCTCCCTTAATTTGGACTTTGCCTTGCTCTTTGAGAATGGGAACTGGATGCCAACTGATTGGGGTCTGGTTTTCCAAGTGACACTAGAGGAATGAGATTGCTGTGCTTATTTATTTTTCACAGTTGGAAAGAGAGCTCCCTAAGTTTTCCACTGCGTGGGGAGTCATGGACTTCTCATAAATGGAGTCTTGAATTCCTGACTGTCTTGTGTGAGGAGGGTGGGGGAAACCATGGGTGGGGACCTTTCTCTTCTAGCACAATTACCCTAAAAAGATCAAGTTTATTAGTCATTGAGTATTTACTGTTAATTAATCGGATCATCAAAATGCTTTTATCTTTACAAATGGCAGGGATCAAGACACTTATTAATCCTTAATTTAACAAAGATTGTGTTGAATTATGTGGCCTGAGGCATTTTACTAGGATTTAGGCATTTGCTGGGGGTGGGGAAGGGACATGAATAAGTTAGGAAAAATCTGGGAGAATGGAGTACTTAGGGTGGGTACTTTGGACAGCTACAAGACAGCAGAAAGACTGGGAGATTTAGAGTTTGGCATTGTATGGTCTGAGTGTGTGTATGTGTGAGTGCAGGGGTGCTGGAAGGAGGGCACTTCCCTGTCATTTGGTATCTGCAGATGCTAACACATCCTACAGTTGCTGGGCATAGACCCCTACAAAGAACTGCTGTGTCCCAAACACAAACGTACTTCTGTGGAGACATTGGTCGAAGAAACACTGAACCAGGAAACCCAAACTTCCTATACTTGGCAGTTTTGCTCTGAGTCCTGATGGCAGCAGCAGAGAGTCATGGTCTAATTTATGTAGTGCTCCGAACTGTGGTATTTTCCTAGCTCGTTGTTGTTGCCTGCATTCGAGTCCAGAAATCAGTGAGTCAATGGAGAGGTGAGTCAAAACAAAAGTCTACAGCAAGAGCAGGCTGGTAATTTGTCTAAAGCATCATAAATTACACTCAAAGCAGCAGATAAAACCCCTCGTGTGTTTGCAAGCAAGACATCAAGAACCTAGTCATCTTCTATTTTCTTTTCTCTGCTGACTAGTTGCATACTGATTCCTTTTAGGCATCACTGGAAAAGGGTGCTCAAACTTTTGTCAGAATGTAGCAATGCTGTAAGGATCTAAGGAGACTGATAAGTCATTGGTACTCTATGGATTAGGAACTTTCCTAGTGGAATCAAGACAGTAAAATGTACCTAAGTGATAATGTGCCTGTGAAAAGCATCTCTAGTACCTATAGTTAATGAGGTGGTTTGAATCATTCATTTCAAAAACAGGAACAAGTTGGGACCAGAGCAGCCAGCATATGTTTTCAATTCTGGGCAGACACACCTCCGCTGAGCCCCGCTGTTGAATGGCTGGCCTGTGCTGGGCTTTGTTAGCCTCAACACTCCGGAGTGATTTGTGTTGGGCTATTAAGCATGAAAGGAAAGCAATGCGATCTTTTTTTCAGGGAAAGAATAGATAGACTGTCCCTGTGTAAATACTAGAAGGGCATTATGACTTTTAAAAGTTGGCTCAGGCTACTTCCATGTAACAACGCCTGGGAGGCCCCTTTGAATGGTATCAATCATGGGTAATGATGTACTAATTTCTTGAAAATACAGTGTGGAAAACCAGTGTCTGTTTGCAGATGTCAGGTCTGATATACAGGAAACCAGCATTGCTACTCTTTGAGAAGGGTCTGTATATGCAAATGGAAAATAATTTTTTATAGCCCACCGTGAAGACAAACAGATAAAAAGCCCAGGGAATAAGACAGTTTTGGCAAGTGATATTAAGAATCAGTCCTGGTAGAAGGAGCTGATGCCCAAAATATTCCATGCAGTCTCCTCATTTTTGGTTCAGATTGCTGAAGAAATGGATTACAGTGGGGTTGGTAAAGGAATAAAAACAACATAGCTCCCTCCATTACACCCCCAAAAACCAATCAAACAAATATGCATTGCTAAACAGGAGGGACCCTTTTGACGGTTTGAACCTATGTTGAGTTCTTATCCTTAATCTGCTAGGAAGGTCAAAGGCAAATGAAGAGCAGTAACGAACTATTTAAACTGTCTCTCCACACAGAAGGCATGGTTTTCCATCCACCTGCACTGCATGTCTTTATTGGTCTGGATTCCTCTTTCTAACAGTAGAGTCTCAACTGGCAAGTATTATCTTTTTCACATAAACACCACCTGTTTATGCATTGTCAGTGAATAAATAGGTGGTGTTTCTTGTGTGAAAAAGACAAAGCTGTGGTACATGTGTACAATAGACTATTACTCGGCCATAAAAAGAAGGCAGTCTTGCCAGTTGCACAGCATGCATGGACCCAGAGAGGGTATTATGCTAAGTGAAATCAATCAGACAAAGAAAGATAAATACCACATGACTTCATTGATATGTGATATTTAAAGAACAAAATAAACAAATAAAATTGAAACAGACTCACAAACAGACACATAATTGGTTGGTGGTTGTCAGATGGGAGGGGATGAGGGGACTGGGTAAAAGATGGAGGGAGACGGGGGATGGGTGAAACAGGTGAAGGGATTAACAAGTACAAATTGGTAGCTACAGAATAGTGATGGGGGTGTAAAGTATAGCACAGGGAATAAAGTCAGTAATATTGTATTACTATGTAAGGTGTCTGATGGGTACTCAACTTATTGGGATGATCACTTAGTAAGTTATATAATGTCCAATCACTGGGTTATCCACCTGAAACTAATAAAATATTATATGTCAACTATAATTGAAAAATAAAAAAAAACCCACATATTTATACCAACACCCATTCTTTCACAACATTCAAGTTACCAAATAGGTGGGTATTATTTGAAGGTGAATTCCTCGATCTCTTAGAGCAGGGAAGTAAATGTAGGTTCTGTGTCTACACTGACTCACAGTCTTCCCAGCCACAAGTCAATGGAATAGGCTATAAAGGTGTGAAAGGCACCTCCCATGGTCGCCTTGGGCCTGAAGAGCTCGCACAGCTGCCAGCAGCTCAGGCCTTTCCAAGACCATGAGGAAGCTGATCCACTTGAGCTTTCTGTTTCTGGGGAATTAATCAAATGGCTAGGTTATAATGCTCTTTCAAGGGACTTACAATACGAACGCCTTTGATAGATGTCCAGTGGTTCTGGACTGCATGAAGTTTATGAGTTTCTCAGGAAATTAAGTGTGACCCTTACTTTGCCAAGGTTAATTGCCCTTGCAGTTCTAGCACTGCAAAGCCTACGTCCCACAGGAATTTGATTGAACTTTGTAGATGCAGAGCTCTTGCACCAATTGTGAGTTTGTGTTAAGTGATCAGAGTGACAGAAAGATTAGGGAGAAAAGGAACTGGAAACGTGATATGTGACTTAACAGATTTAAGTTCAGATTTGGAAGAGAGATGCCAACCGCAGGCTCTGGCTCAGATTCAATTTAAAGGGGATTTGGGATTATATCCCATTCCTTCTAACCTCTAAAGGTTTACTTTCTATGGTGATAATGATAAAGATGAAATAAAAGACAGCGGCAGAAGGAAGGTCAAGTTGGTGTGACTGGCCTGGGTTTATGAGTGGAGTGGCCAGGGTGGGTTTTCACAGACCAAACCTTGCCTTCTCTATTCCTCTCTTAGTTCATCAGCCTCATGACAAGAATTCCCAAGAGGAGGCCCTGTGCTTCACAGAAGTTAGTATCTGGGAGCTGGAGTTAAGGCCCACAAAAATAGTTGGAGGTGGAGGAGATGATACCATTAATTGGCAAATACTTTTTTTCTGGATCTCAAATTGAGAAAATCAACAGACTCCCCTTGATTCCAGCAACTATCCTGGAAGATCACAGTATTTATTTACACTGGTGTCCCTCTCTTAAGGAAACACAGCACAGCAGATCAGTTAAGTAAATATTATTAGGTCATTATTCACTTTTGTTGACTCTGTTAGCACTGAGGTGCCGTGACCTTTGCCGTAGAGTTCAGGATCTGAAGGAGGGGCTGATGCACAAATGAAAATGCTATATAAGAAATATGAATTTAGGAGGCATTGGGGGCCAGATGGAGCCCCTTTCTTGAAGAGACATACCAACTTCTGGCTTGGTCTGCTCTTTTATTTTCTTGAATACACATTTGCCCTTTAGCAATGCATACAGGCAGATAAAAGGTAAATTTTGGTAAACAGTAAAAGGATTATCAGGAATTGCCTTGAGCCAACACTGTCTCAACAATTGGGTGCTTAGTGTCAGCCCTGCTAATGCTCAAGGTCCATTGGCCTTCCACATTCCTTGGTGTACTGACAGTATTGGCAAGCAGTGGCTTCCCACACTGAGGTGCATCAGGTGATTCAGCTCCAGGTTGGGTGAAAAAGGGCAACTAATGAAAAATCATCAGAAGGCTATTACCATGAAGGTATTCATTGATTCCTGCTGTAACTCTGTCAGTTTCGTTAGTTCTCTGTGAAAGGCAGTCGCAGCTTGGAACAGGTTTGGTAAGAGAGCTCTTGTTGATGCTGTGTCTTAAGTGCAATCATTCAAAGATGTATTTTCAGGATCAGAATCAAAGGAAAATTCCTCTGCAATCTGCACAAACCTGCTTGGCACGTGCTCTTGTTTATGGAAAATCCAAATGTATATTTGTGTTCTTTTGAAAGGGGTAGGAGTTGGAAGGGAGGTCACTCAGGAGATTAAGACTAGCTTTCCACTCAGCAAACTGAATTCTTGAAGCCTGATCTGATTTCATAAAGTAAGCAGAAGTTTGTGCTTGGGCTGGACTCTGGCTGCCATGTAGACAAAAGAAGGGAATCCACTCCATTCAGGGCTGCAGCAGATTCTACCTGGAAGATGCCCTGGGATGGAGGAAGTAATGAGGCCACAATGAAGAAAATCTCTCCTGCATGTCAACTCTTTTCTGGTTGCTTTAGATGCATTTTCTCATTTATTTCTCACATCAACTCCAAGAAGTAGCAATCACTGTGAAAACTACAAAGGTGAAATAAGCTCAGAGAGCAATTTGCCTAATGCCACGCAGCTAAGAAATGGTAGAGTCAAAATAAATATGTTATGCTGGATACATTTGGAAAATGTCATACATATATTACAACTTACTTTCCTGAACCCATCACCCAAGTTGCACAAATTATTAACTCCCATAAACAACCTGTTCACCCTTACTCTGGCCTCCCCCCTCCCCCCCCAATTGGGTTATTTTGGAGCAAATCCCAGATACCATATTTCAGTATGTATTTCCAAAAGATAAACATTTACTAAAGATACAATCATAACACTACTTTATATCTAAGTTAAAATAATTCCTTAGCACCATCAAATGTCTAGTAAGTATTTGGATTTTTCTGATTGTGGGGCTAGGATTTTAACACAAAAAGTGTGAGGTATAGGTGTGTGATAAGGTTCATGGAGATAGTTGGTCCACTTTGAAAAACTTGAGCTGCAGCATCCTTGTGTCATAATTTCTTCAGATGGAAATCTGTTTAAGACCAGCTATGGCTCCCCAGGACCTTTCACAAGCAAGCAGTCATTCTGCATTTAACTACTTTATAGATATAAAAAGCCTGGCCAGCGTAGCTCAGGGGTTAAGCATCAACCTGTGAACCAGGAGGTCATGGTTTGATTTCCAGTCAGGGCACATGCCTGGGTTGTGGGCTTGATCCCCAGTGTGGGACCACAGAAGACAGCTGATCAATGATTCTCTCTCATCATTGATGTTTCTATCTCTCTCCCTCTTCCTTCCTCTCTGAAATCAATAAAAAAAATTTTTTAAAGTAAGGGGAATGAGGAGGAAGTCTAGTTCAATTGTGCACCTCAGTCGCCCCATATCATTGGTATTTTGGGAAGGGGAGGATAGTAACATAGACAGGAAAACAGAGAAGGGCTGGCCCATCTTTTCCCTTCAGAAATAAAGCAGATATATTTTATTCTGAGCCAGGAAGTAATATTCTTCATGATCACTTTGTTCTCATCATTATGAAGCTAAGAAATCTAATCTCTTTTATGCAAATTGACCATCACTCTGCTACACCTAAGCCACATCCACCAGCCAAGCCACACCCACCAACCAATCAGAGCGACTGTATGCAAATTAACCCAGCCAAGATGGAGGCCGGCAGCCACAGAGCTAGAGCAAACAGGAGGCTTCCGTTGCACCAGTGATGGAAGAAACTGCCTGCCTAGGCTGGCTGGGCCTCTGCTCAAGGCAACAAAGTTTCAATTATAGAAGCCACAGAGCTGAAGCAAACAGGAGGCTTTGTTGCCTGCCTAGGCCTCTGCTCAAGGCAACAAAGTTTCAATTATAGAAGATAAATAAACCCTAGAAACCTGATTCCAGCCAGCCTGGCTGGGATGTTGGGTCAGTGGGAGCTGTGGGCAGCCTAAAGACAGCCCTCAGCCCCTCACCCAGGCTGGCCACACTCCCATGGGGTGAGGGTCCCCACTGGGGGGGGGTTGGCCAGCTTGCAAACAGCCATCAGTCCCTCACCCAGGCTGGTCAGGCACGCCAGCAGGTGGACATCCCCTGAGGGGTCCCAGACTGCAAGAGGGCACAGGCCAGGCTGAGGGAACCCCCGAGTGCACAAATTTTTGTGCACCGGGCCCCTAATAATTATATAAAGGAATAAAGAGAGGTTTTGTTGTCATTTCTAGCAAAGGATTTCAGCTGAAGCATTAGGTCAGTAGCCTTTGCTTTCTGAACTTAGGTAGAAATCCTGTTTTGCTCTTTGGTCCTCTTTTTGTGCATTCTTGGAATTCGTGAGCTCTGCCTTGATCTTTCTGGGAGCAAGGGCTGAGGTCTGGACACGACTTTTCAATTAATGCAGATCACAGTCTCCAGTTCTCTGGGATGTTAATATGTGACATGGCTGGAGGCCTTCATTTTGCTTAGGGCAGTGACCGAGGAAATGCATGTATGCTCTCAAATATTTGAAACATGTGACAAGCACGTGCAACTGGAGCTGCGACTGGCCAAGCTTAGCTTTCTCACGTACCTGCTTTCTCCACTGACAACGTGTGTGTTGCCTTGTTAGACTGAGTTTGCCCGGTCAGGCCAGGAATGCAGCTGTGCCTGTAGCTTTCAGGTGGGGGAGGAAAAGTCACAGAGGGGGCCAGCTATACAATTACAGGGCCTGGTGCAAAATAAAAATTCAGGGTTCCGTGATAAAACATTATTAAAACTTTCAAGGCAGTAATAGCAGAGCCCATTAAAGCAAGGGAGCTGAGCATCCTTTAGAGCAAGGTGAGTGAAGCTGGAAATGAGCAGGTTAATCTTTCTGGTGCTTTTAAGAAGAAAAGTGAGTTGTGATCTGACTGGGTGAGGCAACAGTGGTGAGAAAATGCCTCAGGTCTCCTGACACAATTTTAGCTAGATTGGTCTGCATGCTCCCTAACCTGTGAAGCGAGAGAGAAAGATCAGGGGTTACCTTGTGGCAAATTAAAGCCCAGGTAAAGGGTGAGTTCCAATGCAAAAGCAAAGTGAAACGCCTTGCGGGAGAGGACCTGTCCCACGGGAATGAAAAGTCCTTTGTTTTTGCCCACTTCTCTCTCCTGTTTCCAGCCCCTTTACAAGGTCCTCTTAGAGAGAAAACAGTCAAACAACAAAAGACCCAAAGCAGGTTTCTACAGTCTGCGAGCTGCTCTTGGCCTTTTCAGGGATTTGTACTTCATAGAAAAAACATGTAGGCCCTTCCTCCCGATTTTGCATCTGGAAAGGGAGGCCCCCCTGTCCAAGTGTTGAGTGACATCTTCGAGCTCATTTCGTTCCAGTGAAAGTGGAAAATATCAACTAAGGTTTCAAAGGAAAGGAAATGTATTTTCTCATCAAATTTGGCATTATCTATTTAGCAGGCGGGTCTTTAATCTTTGGTGCGGTATTTTTCCATTATATAATTCTGAGTTTGCCTTAAATCTGTCTCGGTCTTTTAACTTCGGCCTTCGAAAACACGAATGTGGTTTGCACAACTTTATCTCCCTTTCTCATTTGTTTCCTTGATACTTTTGATTATCATTCACCAGGGTTTTTTAGAGAAGCTCAGGATTTGCCTCTGCAAATGTTGAAGATAACACAGATAAAGTGCCTTTGTTGGTGTGAATTCATTAATGACTTAGATAAAAAGAACTTTCCACTCCAGCATCCCCAGAGGACTAAATGATTGGGGCCTGTTGATATGAACACATAAATGAGGAAGTGCAATAATAGGCTTTTTAAAAATCCCATTAAATTTTTAAATGAGAAGGAAAGCCAGTCACTTCTGTTGCAGTACTTGAGTGAATTTCCTGGAAACCCTCTTTCCCCTAAGAACAGGAAAATAGAAATAGGAGGTTGATCTCCAGTAGTTGAGCTTTAAATTAGGTACATTATTATGCAGGTCACTGCAGAGACTTGTAAAGACCAGTTAAGGGGAAGGAAAGACTCCTTGGCTTAGAAGTCTGAACTGTAACCTGGTGAAATGTATTAAAAGCACATGTCAGTGAGATATGCAAGCAATGCAAACAGAAAACTCACCAGAGGTGCATGTTGGCAGTGTCCCTTTAAATGCTACCCAGTGGCGGTGGGGTGGGGGATGAAGCATTAGTAGATGGACTTCAAGCACCCTTGACACACTGTTAAGTCTAACCCTGGGATTGAGGTGGCTTTGTTGTATTTTCTTAGACTGATTTCACAAACCACTTATTAACTGTCCTGGTCAGTATTCTCTGCTCAACCTGATGAATGTGCTTGGCTAACTTTGTTGGTCAGCTTTGATTCACAAGTAGATCATTCAGTTTCTGAGATGATTTCTGTTTTCAGTGTAAATTCAATGGAAATTTTGGTCTTATACGTAAGATGTGTGGTTAGGTGTAGTGAGTCAGCCCTCAGAGGACCATGCCCAAGGGTGCTGGCGTCAGGCATTCATGGGTGACCTGCATCTCTCTGAATGTCCTTGACCTGTCTTGGGGCCCTGAGCATTCTAGGAATAGTTTGGATGTTTAGCAATGCCCTCTTCTCTCTCTTAGTCCTTGTTTCTGTATATTTTGTTTACTCTTGAGCCCCTATTTAGATCTCATCATACAGCAAGGCTCCAAGGCTGCAATCAAGAATGACACAGTTAGGCGGCCCCAGGCTTTTCCTGTTGGATGTAATTTAATCACGGTTCATGGAAATTTGTCTAGAAAAGGCAATGGACCCATCATGACTTTGAACTCATTCTCTTAATAATGTTACCTTTCTCTATACCTCCTCGATGCTGCCTTTGCTTATCTTGGGTGAGTACCTCCTGGCCGGTCACATTCTCAGATATGCTTTAGCTTCACAAATTGGGTTTTCATGTATGTCTCTTGCTCGTATCTTCTGACAGCTTATCTCAGTTCCACATCGATATTTCCAGCTTTCTTGCACCTCTCTCAACAGTGACTCCTGATGGTCATGTATACTCCTTCCTTGGTTCCTTTTCCTTGGTCCACCTCCCCCCACCACTGGTCCAGTCTCTCCAAACTTTAAAAATCACCTTTCAGAGCTAGATGAAACTTTCTCAGTCATATCACCCCTTATTCTGTGGAGTCTAACCAAAGAACAGCAAGGGGAATTTGGAGAAATCAATGAAACATGATAAAACAACCTGATAAACCCAGACAAAGGAATAGTCAGTGTCCAGTGGCTGTTGGGCAGACGTGGGCAAGGCTACGAGGGCTTGCAGACAGCAGAGACTTTTGGAAGGAATGGAAGAAGCATGAAGGTGTCATGGCTCCAGGGAGGGAAAGTGTTCAGTGGGAATCCCCTGTGGAAAATTCCAGGGCACCGAGGTAGGCTGACTTGCATCTGGAGCAGGTGGAGATGAGCCACCAGGGGATTGAGCGTGAGCTGCTCTAGGCAGGAAGCCTCACCCACACACCTGTTTTCCATCCTCAGCAGGTGGTGACTCTGTGGTCATATTACCCCTGCTTTGGAAAATATAGGTTGATTTGCAGCATATTTTCTTGGCATTAGGTTAGGAGTCTGGGAGTTCATTTTAATTCATAGGAATTCTCTGGGGTTACACGGATAACAGTGAGTATTTCTATTCTTAGGAAATTTCATATTTTCTAAAAACTGGAAAACAGAATGTCAGACTTTAATTTTCCAAAAAAAAAAAATGTTTAAAAAATTCATCCACATTCTATACTACCCCAACTCTGCTCCCATTTACACATTTTCTTGTGGCTGTAGTTGAATTAAATCTTGCCTTGATTAGCTTTCTGTCAATCAGAATCCCATGGTGATAATATCTATGCATTTTGTTAAAACAGCAAACATTTTAATAAATGACATACAGTTAAAGAAAAAAGTCACCTTTAAGCTAAAGCACGTTGACAAATGTTTCTTTAAGTGAAGCTAATTGCATGGAATATTTTATGACCTTTCCATGGAAAATGTTACAGGACATCTCTAGAGGATTTCAGGGGAACTTTTATGGTGGTTTCCTGCTCCATCAGCGTTTTATAGAATCCTGTGGAAAGCAGGGGTGCTTGCTGCTGCATCTGGTAATTCCTGGGCATCAGTTCCTGTTGGGTAAAGGAGGAGCCCGGAGCACACACACATTTGTGCAGACTGTCCTAACATGGTGTTGAGAGCTATTGTGACCACAAGTAATCAGCGGTCCTAGGATCAGCTTAAACGAGGTGCTGTTGGGTTAGGTGCTTCTAGACGGGAGAACCTGTCCAAGTGTCCACTGAATGTAGCCCACTGAAGTGCTGTTTACTTTGTCCCCACAGTCCTCAAATGAAAGACCTTTAAAAAAATCTCACATCTACTAGAAACTAGATGTTTTAACCCTTGTATTTTATTGAGAGACTGGAGGCCTGGTGCATGACATTTATGAACTGGGGATGGGGGCTGCCTAAACCCAGCTTGCGCCTTCTCACAGTCTGGGACCCCTCGGGGATGTCTGACTGCTGGCTTAGGCCTGCTCCCCACAGAGTGGGCCTAAGCCACTAGTTGGACACCCCCCCAAGGGGTCCTTAGCGCTGCTGTGGAGATGAGAGAGGCTCCCACCACCACCGCCACTGCACTCACTAGCTATGAGCCCAGCTTCTGGCTGAGTGGCACTCTCCCTATGGGAGTGCACTGACCACAAGGGGGCAGCTCCTGTGTTGAGCATCTGCCCCCTGGTGGTCAGCGCACATCATAACGACTGGTCATCTGCCGTTTGGTCAATTTGCATATTAGCCTTTTATTATATAGGGTTTTAAATGTCACTATGTGACAAAAAAATTGGTACCTATTATATTGAAGGCCTACTACATGGAAGGAATGCAAATCAAGTATATGTACAAAATGTACTGCCCGTAAACTGATAATCTGTAGTCAGTCATGGCTTCGTTCACATTTGCTTGCTGTGGTCACCACTCAGTGTGACAGGCACACCGTGAAGCCACTGTGCTCCATATCACTGCCATTTCTCTGCGAAACAAATGTTAACACAGTTATCAAGGCTCTTGCATTATAATCTCAGGATGATTGAAAACAACTCTTTGAAGTATTAAATTGATTGCACATAATTATATCATAACTAGACAGTGATTCTATGTTACCCTATTCATACATGATGTAAACTCTTTAATCTGACTTTGTAATGGAGAGTAATTGGCAGCATCAAGGAAGGACACCTAAGATGAAATCAATACTAGGGTATCTGTATTGTTGGCAGAGAATCTGTGCAGAGGAGTTAGGAGATTTGAGGTAGAGGTCCTCTCGGCTGACATTCATTGCACCATGACATCACTAAAGCTCAGGTTTTTCTGATTCTTGACCTACTGTATGCACACTTTACCACTCTGTCTTCTCTTGAAGGGGCCTTATAATTGGAGACATTGATAATACCACTTGTCATTAAGTCAGAAAATGTGATTTTTCTCAACACTTCCCTAACTATAATGATACTGAAAATGAATGGAATGGAGATTATTATCTCAATTTTTACAGAAGAGAAAGAACTTCTGAATGACCTACTGTAGTGCACAGGTCTACTTGTTGAAAAAGAGTGGATAACAGAACCCAGGGATGCAGAGTCCTAAGTTTCAGATATTGTCCGGTGACTGGAACATGTTGACTCTCTGGAGGAAATTTTAAATGATGTTAATTTCTAAGCATGAGGAAACACCAGTGAGCTCGGATCTTAGTCTCCTTAAGTTTTTTAACATCATTCCACACGGCCCCCTGTCTTCCCCAGTTGCTCCTATGTTGTTTTCCTTGTTCACATGGTGGTGTGTCTCCATGATGCCAAAATAACTAATCAGTTCAAGATATTATTTGAAAAAGTAAAACCAGTAGTGTTTAGTGTCATGGAGACAAAACAACCAGTTGATTTGACTTTTATCCATTTTCAATCAGTGGTTTTAGAACCATGAAGAAATAGCCTGTCTTTTCTCATTTTATGAGGTGTTTTTCCTCCTCCCCTCCCTCCCTTTATCCCTCCTTTCCTCCCTCTCCCTATCTCTCCCTCCCCCCCTCCACTTTAAAAAAAAAAACACAGTTTACTTATTTTCCATCCCAGGTAGCAAATGGTTATTATGGAAATTTGAAACATAAAACGTAGAGAGAATACAAAAGTTAATATAACTATAGTCATATGGAATACTCAAGCATTTTTTCCAGTATGTTTAAAACAAGTACTATAGCTCTCTCTTTCCTATGATTAGATTGCTGAATTTCCACTACATGTTGAGAGTTTCCTCTTTGTTTCTAGTTTATTTATTAAATACTCCTCGATATCTGACTTCAGAGACATCTCCTGAGTTTTCTGCAAGGTCTTTATAAAATTCTCTTTGATCTAGCACTAGTTAGCAGTGAATAGTGCTGTTATCCTATTTTTTTCTCACATTTTACTAATTTTTACTAATTTTACTATTATTACTCACTAAATATAGTCTGAATTGGGAAAACTGAGTCTTAGATTTTGAGACCCAGCCGTGTGTGGGAGTAGTTGAGTAATTTTGCTATGTGATGTCATGTCATGTCATTGATTCATCCAGGAAGTATTTATTAACTACCTCCTGTGTTCCAGACACTGTTCTAGGTAATGGGGGTGTGGTTATTGATATGGAGCCCACTAGTCACAGAATATATGCATCAAGTAAGTCATTACCCGGGAGGACAGGTAGGAGGGAGAAAGGTGGAAAAATGTGCATACTGGGCTGAAAGCCAGATGTAAAGGTGACATTCTTATGCAGAGATTTATGCCTGAATCCCATGGATCTGAACATCTTACATCCTCAACTGCACAAACTTTTCCAGCTGTCTGGGTGTCCTTACACTATGAATTTAGAGATCCTCCTGTGGGTGTGGTATAGGAAAGAAACAGAGAGAAGATTAACTTTAAGAATTCCCTGACACAGAAAGAGGAAGTACTCAGTTTCATGTATAAACACATACATGCATTCCCTACCTCCATTGCTGCCTCCCTGTCTCTCTCCCTTACTCATCTTTTTCCTTGGGGTTTGACAGACATAGGTTCAGGTATCACTATGCAGGCTTCCAGTGTCATTGACCTCAGTTCACATAAAGTGAGCATGGAATTTCCCCATAGCTAAAGATTTCTGTGACTAATTTCTCGATAGCTTTGGAGGCCAAGCATTGGTGGGGAGCAGCTGTGTGGCAAGATCCTTGATGGGAGAAACAGAATTTGTAGCAGTTCTAGGTTGTTGCAGCTGGAACAGACACCTGGAGGAAGAATCACACAGCTTCACACTAAGGAATCCAGGAACGGATGTTGTAGGAGGTCCTCAACTGATTTCATGCTGGGCCTAGGGTAACAACTTGGGGAAGGAGTTAACATGGACACATACTCACTTTTAGCATATTTAAGAAATTACTGATAATTTTTTTGGAAAACACTAAAACAACAGAAAAATACTAAAGTCCATGTTGGAAGATCTGGGTTCTAGTCCTGGCTCTGTCAGTAACTGTGTGACTGTAGGCACAGCATTTAGGCTGTCTAGACCTCTGCTTCTCCATAAAACATGAGGTTATGAACTACATGACCCGTGGCATGCCTTCACACTCTATGATTCTGTGACTCGAGAAGAATCCAAAACATCTTCACAAAGGAGAGCATTTCATCAAGATGACTCCCCTGAACTCTCCTTTTGGACTTGATGGTGGTCACGAGGCAGAACCCTTGAGACTTGTAAGGGACAGTGCCATGTCATAAAAAGAGCTCTGGAATTGGAGTCAGTGGACTCTGCTTAGCAAG
>PVJC01029322.1:0-21960 GCA_004026665.1 Murina feae
AGGGGGGGCAGTTTGGAGTGAACAAGCCAGCAGGGGGGCAGTTGGGGGTGAACAGGCCAGTGGGGAGGAAAGGTGGGAGTGAGCAGACCAGCAGGGGGGGCAGTTGGGCATGAGTAGATTGGCAGGGGAAACAGTTGGGTGTGAGCACACTGGCCTGGGGCAGGGCAGTTGGGGGTGATCAAGCTGACGGGAGGTGGCATTTGGGGGCAAGCAGGCTGCCAGCAGGGGCAGTTGGGGGAGAGCAGGCTGGCAGGCAGTATGGTTAGGGGCAATCAGGTAGGCAGGCAGACAGGAGAGCGGTTAGGAGCCAGCAATCCCAGATTGAGAGAGGGAAATCTGACTGCTGGTTTCGGCCTGATCCCTGTAAACCAACAATAGGACATCCTTAGAGGGGTCCCAGATTGGAGAGAGTGCAGGCCGGGCTGAGGAATACCCCTTCCCCTGTGCATGAATTTCATGCACCAGGCCACTAGTCTATACTAATAAAAGGATAATATGCTAATTAGACCAGGCATCCATCCATATGTCCTTCTGGACAAAGCCACAGTGGTGGGGGCAGAGGCAGAGGCAGCTAGGGGTGATCAGGCAGGCAGGAGAGGACAGTTAGGGGCAACCAGGCCAGCAGGGGAGGGCAGTTTGGAGATCCCAGGCTGGCAGAAGAGGGCAGTTAGGGTGGCAGGGGAGGGCAGTTAGGGGAAACCAGGCTGGCATGCAGAGGCAGTTAGGGGTGATCAGGCCAGCAGGCAGATCAGGCAGGCAGGAGAGCAGTTAGGGGCATCAGGCAGGTAGGTAGAGTGGTTAGGGGCAATCAGGCAGGCAGGCAGGCAAGTGGTTAGGAGCCAGCAGTCCTAAATTGTGAGAAGGATGTCTGACTGTGGGATTGGGTCTAAACCAGTAGTCAGACATCCCCCAAGTTGTCCCAGATTGGAGAGGGTGAAGTCCAGGTTGAGGAAGCCCCCCTTGCACGAATTTCATACACCAGGCCTCTAGTTGTGAATAATACTGCTATGAACATTCACACACAGATTTTTGTCTAGATGTGTTTTACTTTTCTTGGGTATGCCTAGGAGTGGAATGACTGGGTCGTATGGTAGGTATATTTAACTTTATAAGATACTGCCAAATTGTTTTCAAAAGTGGATGTACCATTTTGCAGTCTTACCAGGAATCATGAACATTCCAAGTTGTTTCATGTTCTCACCAATACATTCTGTCATCACTAGTTAATTTTAGCTATTCTAGGGTGAATGTAATGGTGTCTTTGTTTTTATTTGTGAAAAGTTACAATTTTGCTATTAAATGCCATACATTGTGCTTTGACTCATATTTCTTCTGAGCTAGTCAAAGTGTATGAGGAGCCATGCTAATCTTCTCTGTATCATTCCAAGTTCAGTATATGTGCTGCTGAAGCAAGTACTGTAGTAGAGTCTTTTATAGTTTTAATTGACATTACTGTTGATGTTGAGTATCTAATCTAATAAAAGAGTAATACGCAAATTAACCACAACTCCAAGACACCTTAGCCACACCCACCATCCAAGCCACACCCAATCCAAGCCACACCAGCCAATCAGAGGGACTGTATGCAAATTAACCCAGCCAAGATGGAGGCCAGCAACCACGGAGCTAGAGTAAACAGGAGACTTCTGTTTGGAGGAAACTGCCTGCCTCAGCCAGCTGGACCTCTGCGTAAGGCAACAAAGTTTCAATTATAGAAGCCATGGAGCTGAAGCAAACAGGAGGCTTCGTTGCCTGCCTAGGCCTCCACTCAAGACAACAAAGTTTCAATTATAGAATATAAATAAACCCCAGAAACATGATTCCAGCCAGCCTTGCTGGGACGTTGGGTCAATGGGAGCTGTGGGCAGCCTGAAAATGGCCCGCAGCCCCTCACCCAGGCTGGCCAGGTACTCCAGTAGGGTCCTGAACCCTGAAAGGACTGTGAGAAGGCTGAAAACGGCCCTCAGCCCCTCACCCAGGCTGGCCAGACGCCCATGGTATGAGGGTCCCCACTGGGGGCTTGGCCAGCCTGCAAACAGCCATCAGCCCCTCACCCAAGCTGGCCAGGCATGCCAGCAGGTGAACATCCCCCAAAGGGTCTCAGACTGAGAGAGGGCACAGGCCAGGCTGAGGGACACCCTGGAGTGCACAAATTTTTGTCTACCGGGACCCTAGTTGTTTTATGTTCTTATTGGCCACTCATATCTCTTCTTTGTGAAGAGTGTACAAATTATTGTGTGGTTTTTTAATTGAGTTGTTTACCTTTTTATTATTCAGTTTTATATGTAGTTTATATATTCTGAATAATAATCTTTCATATATATATATATATATATATATATATATATATATTATAAATATTTTCCCCAGCCAATAGCTTGCCTTTTTATTATCCTAAAGTTGAGGGATGACTGATATATTTAGGTATTTGTTTGTTACAAACAAGATTATGTGAAGTGATCAATGTTGCTTTTCAATCTACCTATGTGAAAAAAGACTCCAAAAGTACCAAACTATTAAATTTTAGAGCAATTAATTCTTTAAAAATGTTTGTATTAATTTATTCATTTTAGATAAAGAGAGGAAGGCGGAAGGAGAGAGAGTGTGAGAGAGACATTTGTTGTTCCATTATTTCTGCATTCAGTGGTTGATTCTTATATGTGCTCTGACTGAAGATCAAACCCACAACTTTGGTGTATCAAAATGATGCTCTAACCCACTGAGCTACCTGGAAGTGGTTAGTACAACTCTCCCTGGTCTGATAGACAGTGTATAAAATTAATCAAGCTAGTTTCTTGTTTAGCACATGGAAGATGTATCCATCACCCAAAGTTCCAAACATGCAATTGGAAATTGAAGAAAGGGATATTTTGAAAACTGCATCTAAACTTTGGACAAGTAATTTCCCTTCTTGAGGTCTCAGTTTCTGTACATTAAAAATGAGGGAAATGTTTTGCTATTTTTTTTTTAGTAATATGAGTCTCCTCTCTTCCTTAGTCTAGCTAAAATTTTATCAATTTTGTTGATTTTTTTCAAAGAACCAACTTATAGTTTTATTGAGTTTTTTCTGTTGTTTTTCTATGTTCTGTTTCATTATCTCCTCTGTAATTATTATTTACTTCTTCTAGTTTTGGGTTCAGTTTGCTCTTCTTTTTCTCATTCTTAAGGTATCCACTTTGGTTATTGATTTGAGATCCATCTTTACCCCCTCCACCAATTTTTAGAGAGCGTGGAAGTGAGGGAAGAAGGAGGGGTGAGAGAGATAGAGAGAAGCATCAATGTGAGAGAGATTCATCAATGGATTGTCTCCTGACTGGGCTTGCAGATTGAACCTGGTATGTGCCCTTGACCAGGAATCAAACCTATGACACTTTGGTCTTAGGCCTGACACTCAACCACTGAGCAACACCACTCAGGGCAAAAAAAATGGGGAAATTTTTTTTTAAAGAAGTGGATTACTTTTTCTTTTCTTTTTTTAAAATATATTTTATTGATTTTTTACAGAGAAGGAGGGAGAGGGATAGAGAGTTAGAAACATTGATGAGAGAGAAACATTGATCAGCTGCCTCCTGCATACTCTCCACTGGGACCCTTGAGTCCGCAAGCTGATGCTCTATCTGCTAAGCCAAACTGGTTAGGGCAATGGGGAGATGTTTTAATCTTAGAGAACTGCAGTGAAAATCTATACTAATAATAGAGGAATATGCAAATTGGCTGGGACGCCATCACATAACGACTGTTCAGAAGGAGGGGTGGGGCTGTGGGGCCACAGGGCAAGACTTCAGGTCTCGCATGATTTTGTCCCACCCAGGCAGAACCCCCCCCCCATGGCCCCACAGCTGAATCCTGATGCAGACCCAGGGTTTACTAAACTTTACTGGAGTTGCTGCTCCCCACACCCCTGCTCCAGGACCGTGTTGCTGGCAGCAGGGCACCATGGCAGCCTCCTGACAGGTGGGTGGCCAGGGAAAGCCAAGCGGGCCAGGGGCAGCAAGGAGCCACAGAGGGGCAGGACGACCTGAGCCAAGTTCCCAGGGGTTTGAGGAGAGTGCCTGACGGGAGATAGGACTGCAAAGGAGGAAGAGAAAGTGACCACAGGGAGCTCTTCCAATTCCCTTGTACAGACACCCTATCCCAGCCCCCGCATCCCCAAGGGGATGTGGAGGCTGACTGGATGGGGAGAAGACCCAGGCTTGAGGGTAGTCACAGCTCATACCTACAACTCCTAATCTCTTCCTCTGCCACCCCTGCCAGGGGTGCCCACAACAATAGCACACTGACGATGATCTGTCAGAGCCCCCGAGGCACCAGGGGGCCATGATCCATCACTGTTGGGACCCCTCCACTGGGGCAGGGCACGCCTCTCCTCCCTACCACTCTAGAGCTGGATGGAGGCAGGCCCTAGTGGCACCCGAGAGTCAGACCCATAACCCCCACCCCAACAGCGATGGTGCTGCCTTCTCAGCAGAAGCACACTGAACCTTGCTGGGGGCCACAGCTAAACCTTCCCTCCTAGGCCACCTGGCCCCTCCCTAACTCAGCCCTCCTTGCGCCTCCACCTCCCTAGGCCCTGCCCAGATCCAGGAGATTGGAGCCCCACCCTGAGCACATTCAGCTGTGTAACGGCCAAGTACTATTTAATGAATGGTACCAAGTAGGGGGTTTGACAGTTACTCCCCCTTCAGCCTAGCTATCCCCCTAGTGCCCCCCACTGCTCTCCAGCCAGCACCTCCAGGGACAACCACTGCTACAAGGCTGCTGGCCAGAGCCCACTCCTCCAAGGCCTGTGAAACCCTCTGTAAAGCTTCAATAGTTACAGTCCCAAGAAACAATCATGCCCTCTTCTTCTAATCAGCACCTGCTACCTGCAAGGGTACCCGTAGGGTTAAAAATAACAACCCTGTCCCATTTAGACATCACTTGAAACATTTCTAGGTTTATTAGCTCAGAACCTCCTCATGACAACACAGTGAGGTAAGTGCAGAAGAAGATTACATATCCCATGGTATATGTGTATGTATTCAGAAATGAAGCTCAGAGAGGAAAAGTGTCAAGCCCAGCGGTTCCCAAGGTGCAGCACATGCCCCACAGGGAGGCAATTTGATTTTAAGTGGGGGAAATTTGAGAATGAGTTAACAGTGAATTTTTTGCATTTCTTATGGTTCTAGGGGGCTTCATCTACAGCATATCCTATATAATAAGAAACTAATATGCAAATGACTGAATTGTGAAATGACTGATCACTATAATGTGCACTGACCACCAGGGCACAGACACTCAATGCAGGAGCTGCCCCCTGGTGGTCAGTGTGCTCCCACAAGGGGAGCATCACTGAGCCAGAAGCCAGACTCATAGCTGCTGAGCACAGTGGCAGTAGTGGGAGCCTCTCCCACCTCCGTGGCAATGTTAAGGATGTCCGACTGATGGCTTAGTGAGCCTAAGCCATCAGTCGGACATCCCATCAGGGCTCCTTGACTGTGAAAGGGCACAGGCCAGGCTGAGGGACCACCCTCCACCCCCCGCAAGTGCACAACTTTCATGCACCAGGCCTCTAGTGTAGAAATAATTGGTGAAAGTACTCTAGAGGCTATGCAAGGCAGAAAAAATAATTTTACCTTTACCCTTCTAGATTCTTGGCTGAGACCCCTTGTAATAAAAGACACATTAACAAGAGAAAAACAGAAATTTAATATCATGAATACCACCTATATACTTGGAAGAGACCCAGGAAAACTGAGTAACTCCTCAAAATGCCCCAAGCTACCATTTTAAGTTCCATCTTTAGGTAATGACAAAATAAAAATGTTGGAGGGGGAAGGGACAATTATGGATATCTTCAGGAAAAATACAGTGTAAGGTTTTTATGCATTTATCATTTAAATCATTAACTCTTCTCCATGGATAATACTTTTAGAGACTTAGAGTCATCTTACCCTTCCTGGTACAGAGAGGGGAAAATCTTACATATTGAGATTTCCTTTATAAATTTAAATGTCCTGTGGGAGCCCCTTACATGTCCTGCGTGTGGCAATGTCCCTTACAGAAGGGTAACTTATACTCATTTTTCCAAACTTCATCATCTGTGTCTGCTGTTTTTTAAAAAATAACCAGCGCACAATAATCAATATGCCAAAAGATATATTTTGGGGGAAAAATTATGTCTCCCTTCAACCTCTTTCATCCAACACAACTCTGCTAGTATTTTGAAAAGGAAAAAAACACAATTTGAACATTAAAGTAACATTTTTGTTATTCAATATATCCTTTTATGAATTTCCCTTCACATACATTTTTCTTTCCATGGAAATTAATAACCATGTCATAACTATTTTGAGGGATATAAAATTAATATTATAAAGTTTTAAGTTTGGGATAAATGTTTCAAGTAAAACATTGAGTTTTACATTTTTTAGAAAGATGCCTATAAAAATCTAAATACTGTACATGGACAGACATTTCCATTTCTCCATTATTGCTTCATCTTGCATTTCCTGGCCAAACAGAAAAAAAGATGTGAAAAGGGAAAATGATTAGCAAAGGTATAACTATATTTTCCTTGTGATTTATTTTCATGGCTGATGTTGGGAAAAATTTAAATGAAAATTAAGACGGTTCCTTTTCTGAAAAAAAAATAGTAGTAAAGTAGTGTTCAAATGTCACATGTTAAAAAATAAAATTTAATATCAAATTGTTTTCTGCATGTATTTATGAGTGAAGATGAAATATTGCTTGGAGAATTAAAATTCTCAATATTGCAGTATTCATGGTTCTCATCATTAATTTCTAAAGCAGCACATGCATAATTTGTGATACAGTTTGCCTAAAGAAGTTTCCCCAAGTCTCCACAGAGAAAACCCAAAATACAGCCAGATTCATCAAATATGACTACTGTTTTCCATTCAGAACTTTCCATTTTATTTTTTAGTGATTCCTAAAGCAGTCTCTCAAATTCCAAATCAGGCTTAATGAATTATTTGAACATCAGCACTTATTAATATTAACAGTAATGAGTTCATTTGCATTTTAGTAGCAGACAAGTTTATTCCAATTGTCAAAGACTAATAGATTCATGCACATTGAAAGGAAATTAATTAGAAGAAATATTTTAATATCATTATTTGTTCTTTATCTATAATAGAGGTGTCTGTGATAGATGAAATAAAATTAGTAAAATGTATATGAAAATAAGATATAAATTGATTATTAAATAAATAATAACAACATGATATAACAACAAAGACGTGATATAAAAACAACAAAAACATGATCTATAAACAACATTGATACAAACAATGACTGATAAAGTGATTAAACTTATTCTAATATCTCCCTGTATACCACATGAAGAGTGAAAACACTTTCAGAGTGGTTGATAAATTTCCTTTGTGATGAAGTATTTACAATTTTAACTTTAACATCACATGCTGTTTGAACTTGAGAGAAAGCAACATATAACTGACCATGGCCGAAAACGGGTTCAGGTAGGAATATTCCTTACTCTGTCCAGAGTTCATCCTTGTGACTTATTAGTATTCATTGCAAATGCTGGCATCACAGGAAACTATCTTCAAATTAATGTAAATGGGAGGCCAGTGTCAGATGGGGACAAATCAATTCTTGGAATCAGAACAACCTCTCCTTCTGCAGATCTGGTTAATACTTCAGCTTTGATTATGTTAGGTCATAATCTTTTGATAATAAATCTAGTACCATTACAAAGACCCCATTTGGTGTTAAGATTTCTCGATAGCATTATGATTGCACACACTTTCAATTTTAATTTATAACACAGCATTCCCGAAGGAGTAATAGTATTAAGAAATTTGATGGGAAAGTTTTCCTTTCAGCATCATCTGTTGAATCAATGGAATCATCACTCAAATATGTGTGAAAATCTTCATCGAGTATATTCAAAATGTCTTCATTTAACTTAAGAACATGCTAATTTTTAGGACAAAGAATCACATGTTTAGATATATTTTTAATATTATCTATAGATATACTATTTCCAAAGGTAGCTTCAATAATAGATCCCTTACAAATCATTTCATGGGGCTTTCAATAATATCCATTCCTAAATGAAAACTGCTATCAAGTTTGCCATCTCCAAGTTTTACTAACCATTCACTATAAGCAGAATCCTCTGATCTCATATTTTTTTAAGAGACAATTGTCTGAAACATCCCCAAACACTATGGTACTTGAAACTCATTTGTATTATGGCCAATCACATAGCATGCGGCACAACACTAAGACATTATCGAAAATCCCCTCTGAGAAGGAGAACTTTCCCATCAAAAGCAACAAAAACAACCAAATCCATGATTGACAATGACAGATCAAAACACACATGTGCAATTGGCACCAGCAAGAGCTTTACAGCACATGTATTGAACATGTGTGAGTCAACTTTTATTTTTAAATTGCCAGTGCACATCATATGTACCAGCCAGTCAGTCGGCCAGTCAGATGGACATACGGTCAGTCACTTAGCCTTTTATATATTTAGATGCCCAGCACCAATCTGAGGGTAAAAGAAAAACATAAAGGGGTCGCCAGAAATCTTGACCAGGGGAGGATACCAAACACTTAGGCTCACTTAGTAAATTGTCCTTTAGGCTACCTTTCTTAACAGGTGTCAGATCTTCTACATGAAGTTCATGAAACTTTCTCTGAATCTTGGCACTGACTAAGGTCATTTAAATAGAATGTAATGGAGAGGTCCCTGAACTCGGAGTCAAACAGATTAGAATTTGAGCCTTTACTCTGTCACTACCTTGCTGAGGTTCAGTTTCCTGATCTGTAGGATGAAGACGGCAACATGTACCACACATAATAGCTAGGATGAAATGAGATAATGTATGTGAAGGTATCTAGCCATCAGCAGGGGCTTATGTTAGTTATAAATTGAACATAAATTTGATTTCAACCATGATAGATTTAAACGAAGTGAGAGAATTACTTTTTTTAAAATTTGGCATTGCAGAGATTTACTTTGCTTCAAGTTATTACTAAACTAAAGGGGTTTATTTGCCTATGTGCATCAAAGCCCAATCAAATGTGAATAGGAATTTCCAGATAAAATAGTAAGGTTTATTTTTAAAGAAATAGTGCCACACCAGGAATCATAGGTGAGGCCATACTTAAGACCTGACCCCTGATGGCTTTCAGGAAGTGAGTTAAATAGGGAGAGATCATTAATCATGGTGAATTTAGGGTCATAGTTTCTGTTGATTGGTTAGTGCTAGAATAAGTGGTAGTTGATTATTGCATCAGGTCCTTACATTGGCCATGACAACACTTCATGTAGTTTTCCAAAGATCTGTCAGTGGAGTTGTTTTGATTTTCTGGGTCTGGAGCTAAAATACAGCTGAGACCTAGATATTTAGTTTGATTGAAACTCTGTCTCTGTGACCAATGGACCTGAAGCTTTGTTCCTATAACTGTCTAATGCTGACCAGGGCCCCATTGTCCTGAGGGTTTAATGATTAAGGGAGCAGACATGCAAGGGAGAAGGAAGTGAGTGAGTTGGGGTGCTGGATGAGGTCTGTTGAATGAAAAGGAAAAAAAGGGGAAAGGTCATATTAAATAAATGAAGCCTTTGCCCTCTGAGGCATTTTACTTCATTGTTTAATAAAACCTTTTAGAAGCAATTTCTACTTCATTCATCCAAGCATTGTGAATAAAAAGGTAAGATAGACCTTTGCTTCTCTGGAGCTCACAGTCTCATGAAGATGACAGGTACGCACGCACACACACACACACAATTACATAAGTGTGATGAGTATTCTGATAGGAAGACATAGGAGGTTGTGCAAGTGATACCATTGTAATAACCTGGTTGTTATTAACAGGAAAGGAATGAAAGGGGTGACCAAATAGTACAGGCATGCCATTTGTTCAGCTTTGGCAAAAAGCTGCATTTAATGCTCCAAATCTGTTCCCCCATTCATTGATGGGGCAAAGGACTAGACAAAGGCAGTTTAGACCATGCCCGGTAAGGTCTGAGTGATGTGGGAAGTGCTTACTGATCATTCATACCTGGAAATAGGTAATTGGCCAGGATGGGCATGATCACTGCAAGCTCATGAAATCAAAATATATAAACTTATAGACAAAGAAAGTTTGGCCCTGCTTCCTCTCCCTCTTGGCTCCCGGGCACCTGGCTCCTGGGATTCTTGCTACAGAATCTTGGGCTCCACACATGAACCAATTGACTTTAATCTTGCCTCAATGTTGAACCACACACAGTTGCAACATGGATCAGAAACTCTGGCTCCTAGCCCTGTTTCTCGCTCTGCTGAGCTCCCAGTTGCCCCTTTTTCAGGACTCGCTTGGGGAAAATGGGACATTGGAAACTGAGGAATGTACCTCCATGCCAATAAAATTTTATACCACCTCTCATCCTCTCATGGAGGCTTCTGAAAATTCTTATTTCAGCCATTCCCCAAGAACCCCACAAACAATGGAGGGGCCCCCACTCGTGTATCCCTCCAGCCACACAAGGACAGAAGAGGGTGATCACATGGACTTGCATGGGAGTTGGTTGGTAAGAAAAGACTCTCTGGAACAAAAACTTGAAGGATAAGTTCTTCTTGTGAAGAATAAGGAAATTGGTGTTCTATCCCAAGCATTGGCGCATCATGAACAGATGTATGAGGTGAGAGAGAAGATGGCTTATGTGGGAATCTGCAGGTATGACTGCAAACAGAATATTTGGGGTATTGTAAGGGCAAAGACTTACAGGGCCTGATCAATGGTTGATGCATTGACAAATTGGGCTTTATCTTAAGGGTATTAGGGAATCCTTAGAGTGTTTTAAGCAGAGGAATAAAGTAATCAGGTATATGAAATTGTTATAGGTAGTTAGACAGACATGAGCAAAGCAAGGATGATGGGCCAGGTACAGAAGGTCATCAGGGTGGAAAGCCCCTGGTGCCTAGCAATGGACAATCAATTGTAGGATAGGACCTCTCCCCACCCCCAGGGTGACCATTCCACCACCATGAGATCACTGGTCATGAGATTTGGACCCCCTGGCCTTTCCTCTCTATAGAGAACATCTAGGGCTCAGTTGTATGTCAGTTCCAGGCCCAGATAATCAACAAAACCAGCCCTCACTGACCTCAGAACTAACTGCATTGAATAATGAACCTTTGCCCTGGCACCTACCAATCAATCAGTGGAGACCTAGACCCTGAAAGGACACACCTGGAAAGCTGCTGAACATTCAATTGAGATGGTCCCCTTGGACTTCCCCTAAACTCTCCACCCTTAGGACAGAGGACTCAGAGCTCTCTTTCTCCAGGAAGTATGCCCATGGCTTTCCCTTTCCCTTCCCTTTCCTCTTCCCCCAGCCACAGTACCATTACCTTCCTCACTCCCAAGCTCCAAGGGCCCTTTCTTTACCTCTATAACTTGTTTCCTAAGCCCATTTATTCTATGAATTAATTCTTCTGCCTCAGTAATTTTATAAACAAATATTCTCTTATAGTTTGAATCTTGGCTCTGAATTCTTTGCTAGCCAGAACCCAAGTACCAAGGTTACTGAACCCAGGTCCAGTCTGGCCCCACTGGTCATACACCTGGTGCCATTCCTGCCACCTACAACAAAACAGCTGTAAATGTGTTCTATAACTCTTGTTGCAAGAAATGAAACAAAACTTAGTTTCAAATGAAATCAAATTAAATCTAAGTTTGAGCACCTCTTCTCCCCTGCCCAGATTGCTCGTGTTTTAAAAATTTTTGCTCTTTTTTCTAACTTGTATAAATTCTTTGTCTTTTTAAAATTTGTTATTTTTCAGGTTGATTTTTTTTTACCATTGTATTATGTTTACAATATCAAATTGTGTTTCACTAATTAATACTGAAGTGTTTTGTAGGAAAATATAGACCAACATAGTTCAAAATATGTTTGAAAAAACTCCCTGGAGATTCTAGAAAGAAATAATTTTATCTTTAATGATTTTAAACCTATATGTGTATGGACTGGACCTTATTTAATTAATATTCTCTATTATGTACTATGACATATGTTATACAAAAGGAAATGGAAAGAATAATCTACCTTTCTCCTTCTTTCTAAAAAGTTCTATCATTTGTTGCAATACTTATCTACCATTTGTTGTAATACTTTAAGCAATAAAAAAAAATAAAATAAAATAAATAAAAAAATAAAAACTTCATCTTCTGTCTCCAAGCTCAAAGGGGTCTCAATGCCAGTCTCTTTCCTTGCACCCAAATCCAAAAGGAAAGCCTGTGTATGTGAGCGTCTTAAAGGTATTCTATAACTTCTGTATTTTTAATCTAGTGGACACAGGAATAAGATTGTCCTTTAACAAATAAGCTGGAAGGGAGGAAAAATAATTTTCTCTCTACCCTTCAAGGTTCTTGGCTGAGACACCCCCTGTAATAAAGACAGCTTAACAGGATAAAAACAAGCACATATTTAATGTTACCTCTTGTTTATATGGAAAAGACTCAGGGAAAACGTCATAACTCCTGAAAATGCCATAAGACACCAGCTTAAACACCATCTCCAGCAAAAGACAAAGGAAAGATGTTAGGAGTGGGAGAGCCAGGTCTGAGAAGGTTTTTAGGCACAGTAAACAGGGGTAAGGTTGTTATGCAGATTTAGGTCTTGGCCTTTTCCATTGGTAAGAGTTTCTGAAGATCAGAGTCATCCTTTTCTTCCTGGCCATGAGAAAGAGACACCCTTACAAATGGAGAATTCCCTCATAAATACAGATGTCTCCTACAAAATAATAACTTCTACTTGGTTTTCAGAGCTCTTCCAATGTCTGCAGTTGCTCAAAATAACCAGCCTAAAATACTCCTTATGTCAAAGACACGTATTTTGGGGTGGCAAATTCTCCTCCCCTTCAAAGCAAACACCCAAAACACAGAGTTTCACTGCCTTCTTGAAGTGGGGAGAAAGTGTATTTTTCCCTGAGTGGGAGTATAATACATCACCCCGAAATGTGCCACTTTGGCATGCAAATTGTTTTGAAGTGAAGGCACTTAGACCCAGCAGACCCGGGAAAAGCTTTTTACCTCTCCCTTAATTGCCTAAAATAATTTAGAGGGTGGGCCTGTACCAGGAAGAGAGCTATTACTAGAGATAATAAGGCTTCTTCTTAGCTCAGGATGACATGAAGCCTCAATTGCCTGACTGCTTTTGAGTCAATTTATTAGAACAGTCAAATAATCTAGAAGGAAAGAAGGGAAAAGTTTATGCCTCTATACCCCACTCTTTCAAAAGTACTTTAGCAACAATAATAAAATACAGAACAATACTCTAAGTTGTATAGGCACAGTTACTTTGAAGAACATTTAGTATCAGATTCAAGAGCAGCATTGGGGGAGTATGATTTGAAACAGATTGGATGTTTTATAAACTAATAAGGAAATTTACTCAATAATTTATCCATTACCTCAATAAATGTTTGCTACTGCCCTAACCAGTTTGGCTCAGTGGATAGAGCGTCGGCCTGCAGACTGAAGAGTCCAGGTTTGATTCCGGTCAAGGGCATGTACCTTGGTTGTGGGCACATCTCTAGTAGGGGGTGTGCAGGAGGCAGCTGATCAATGTTTCTCTGTCATCAGTGTTTCTAACTCTCTATCTGTCTCCCTTCCTCTCTGTAAAAAATCAATAAAATATATTAAAAAATATATTTGCTACTGTATGCCAAATGCTGTTACAGGCACTGAAGATACAGAAGTGAATAAGAGACATCTAGATCCTTGACCTCAAGGAGCTCACATTATTTTTGAGGATGAAAGCAAATAAAACAAGTAAAATGCATAGTATAACAGGTTGTATAAATGCTACAGACAGAACAAAACAGAGGAAGGAAAAGAGAGATAATGGGGAGCGGTGAATTTTAATTAGAGCAGTTGGGAAATGTCTCACATGAGAAAGTGAGTGAAGACCTATAGAAAATGAGGGAATAATCTGCAAAGTGAGCTCTCCAGGCAGACAGAAAAGTAAGTGCACAAGCTTTAAGATGAGGTGAGAGCTGAGTCTCCTTCTGGGTTATTTTTTGTTTGATGAACCAATCTCTCTCTCTTTCTTTCTTTCACCCTATCTACCTCAATACCACATTGCCTTTTTTAAATATATGTTCTTATTGATTTTAGAGAGAGAGAGGAAGGGAGAGGGAGAGAGAGAAAAACATATATGGGCAAGAACCATCCATCAGCTACTTCCTGCATACCCCCTACTGGGGATTGAGCCCACAACTGGGGTATGTGCTCTGACCAGGGATTGAATTGTTGCAGAAATTATCACATGACCAGAAAACACACAATGGGCACTCGGAAGATGCAGGGAAAACTCTTTATTTGCTGATGCACTAGTGCAGTGACTCAGGGAAGTCACTCTCCAAAGCCTGAGCACTGAATGTGGAGGGGCTTTCCCTTTCTATCCCCTTTGTTTCTTTGTCTCCCAATTATAGACCAGGCTTGCAGACCTTTTGCAGGTTTGCAACCCTCATGGGTTGGAATGGGGGAAGTGAGATTATGACCAACTGTCCAAGCTAACTGGTATCAGTAGTTAATCTTATGTGGGGGCTTTTTATGGCCCCTGAAGATAAACGGGTTCTGCATGGCTAGCTAGGACACAAGCGGAAAGGGGATTGGGACTAACAAGCATATGCATTGGAATGCAGGTTGGAGGGGCTTAGGCTGCCTTTCCAGAACCAGTGACCTCTGAGTGCACAAGACAATGCTAAACCAACTGAGCCACACCAGCCGGGGCCATATTAGCTATTGTTAATAGTATAGTATGTATAAACCCAACTTACTTTGCTTCCTCAGCAGCATCTTTAATATTTTTTGTCTGTTGTTATTTCATATGAAGGAAACCAAAGTTTTGTCCCCTGAAACTGTCTTTCTGAGATACTGCTCTTAAGTTGTTTATTAAGAAACAAAAGACTCAGAAAGAACCTTTGACTTCCTACCTTTCCTGCCCAAGTGATTCAGACAAAGAAACCTGCTTCAGGAAGGAGATTTTTAGGATGTTTGGCATAGCTTAATTTGGAATAAGTATGGTAAACAGGAGGGTTTCAGGCAGGTGCCTATTAGCTAGATACTCCCTGTGTCCCATTGTTTCTGACTTGTCTAGCAAAAATTTTCCTGCCATGAATGTTCTGCTCTCCTTCAACTATATGTAAATCACTTGGTTTCACTTCTGTAATCTAAGACCCCATTTCTGCCCCTGCCCTTTTCTCCTTTGTCCAAAATATCTTATATACCCAATGTTGTCTCACTATCTTTGGAATTTTCATGCTTATATGAATTCCCCACACATTAAAACATTGATTTTCTCCTGTTAATTTGTCTCTGTTAATTTAATTATTGGTCCAGTTAGAAGAACTTAGAAGGTGAGAAGAATAGTATGAATATATTTTAACCCCCACACATACAAATTTTAAAATAAAATTATCATTTTTCTTAAAAAGCCACTTGGGATTTTTGTAAAGTATGTTTTTATTGATTTTGGAGAAGAAGAGAGGGGGATAGAGATAGAAACATCTTTGAGAGAGAATCATTGATCAGCTTCCTCCTGCATGCTCCTACTGGGAATCAAGCCCACAACCTGGGCATGTGCCCTGAGTGGTATGCAAACTGGCAGGTCCTGCTGCATAGGTTGATGCTCAACCATTGAGCCACATTGGCTGGGCATCTCCTTCCATATTTTAAGTAGGATGCTTCAGATATAACATTGTTAATAATGACTTTTAGTATAGATTTTTTAATAGATAAACTTTTTTTCAGATTAGGTCAGTTCTTTTATATTTGTACTAGAGGCCCAGTGCATGAGGTTGCTGCATGGGAATGGGGAGTCCCTCACCCCAGCCTGCAACCTCTTGCGGTCCAGGAGCCCTCAGGGGATGTCCAACTGATGGCTTAGGAGAGCAGGCCTAAACCATCAGTTGGAAATCCTTAGCGCTGCCATTCGCCATGGCTTCCGGCTGAGTGGCGCTCCCCTGTGCGAGTGCACTGACCACCAGGAGGAAGCTCCTGCATTCAGTGTCTGCACCCCTGGTGGTCAGTGCACATCATAGTGACCTGTTGTTACACTGTTTGGCCAATTTGCATATCAGCCTCTTATTATAAAGGATGGATACTATATAAGACCTCTCTCTTGGCAGAAAATTGGAATAAAATGGGCCAGTCCCACTTTAAAAGTCTATTATTCAGTGTTTTCATGAACCATGGTAAACTGTTTAGATAATTTCTTAATTATTAATCTAGCTATTGTAATAGCTAGTTAAATGTTGGAGCTTCAAAATAATAAAATCAGGGTAATAGAATTTGTAGACATGTGCAAAGGAGTTCAGTTAGTGGAGGCAGAAGAAGGTTCCTATTATATCCCATGTTTTAGCAAGGCTCCTGTGTGGTGTTTAAATGTGAGAATGCACTTGGAACTACTCAATGAGGATGCATTATGAATTAATAATGCTCTTTGGTGACCAGGCTCTTCACTATATTTGTGTATAAACTAACAACTCATAATAGTGGCTCTGCCTAGAACTGAATGCATGAACAGTAAAAATAAGATTGGAAAACATCATTTTAAAGGCAGTTTATTCAAAGGAAATTGCTGTCATGGTTTCTTGAAATTTTAATTTTCCAATTAGATTCTGAATTTTAACAACTGTTTACCTTTAAGAAAATAATGCAATAATGTTCAGAGCAGTTATTTTACCAGACAATAAAACAATAGGAGACTAGAAAATTCTCTCCTGTGATTCATAGAAAACAAGGATAAGAACATACACTAAAGGGAAAATGAAAGAAGATGCAAGTTATTGTGTTAAAGGCTACCAAGAGAGTCAAAATAGCATTAAATATCAGTGGGGAATAGACTTGACTTTTCAATTCCCATCCCAAATGTTACATGTCATTATTTTAGCTGGTGCCATTTAAAAATTCATTAAAATACCTACATATGGCACAGACCCAGTTCATCTGAAATTCCACAAAGTTCAAAGGCTTGGTTGGTATTATCTTGGGAATGCTGGGATGAAGGAAGAAAAACAGTTGTCTTTTGAAAATATAGTCCTTTACGTCAAGCATCCTGGGTTCAGCAATATTGAGTTGTTTTGAGTTGTTTAAATATAAATCTGAAAACTTTTTTTTCTTATAGGTTATGATGGAGGGCTAGGTTTTTCAATAGACCCTTATTTGATGAACAAGCATTTAGTGAGTACCCATATGTCAGGCTCTGTGGTGAAATCAGTCAAAGTAGGCTAGGAATGACAAATAAACAGAAAATTACAATGTTATATGGTAAGTGCTTATTAAGGTAACCATTGAGAATTGTAAAAATATTGAGAAAGACTGAGTTACTTCTGTCCATGTGTTTGGAATGGAGACAGGAAAGGCTTCAGAGAATCACTGGCTTGTGAATAGGAAATTGAAGGAAGGAGATTCTCTGATTACTAGAGGAGCAGGGCCAATTTTATGGGTGTGCTCTAAAGTTGTCACATAGGGCCCCATGCATGGAAAGAACGCATACTTGGTTTTAAGTTCTGCCATTGCCATCTTGACTTTCTTAAAGTACCCCCACATTTTCACATTTTATATTACATGGAGCTTTGCAAATTATGTATCCAGTTCTGAAGAGGAAATAGGGGACTATAAAAACAAACAAACAACAAAAAACTATATATTCTCTGTCCTAAAGGGGCTACCAGACTGGGATGTATGAGGAAGTGTCTCAGATTGAGAAAGATAATAATACAGTGCAACAAATTGAGTACTGTAAAGATATGGGTGAAATATCAAGGCAAGTCAGAGAAAAGATCAATTAATTTTTTCTGAGTTGAGGCATGATGGAGAGGGGACTGAGGTACCTTAAAAGAGAAGAAATAATTGAGTTAAACCTTAAAAAATATTTTACCTATTTTACAAAATTTGAAGGAATGCATTTTAGTCTGCGAAATAATATCTGCAAAGAAAGGAAAGCATTCATTCACTGAAAAATATTTATTGATTGCTTCTTTTATTTTAGGCACTATTCCAGGTACCTAAGGATAGAACAGCAAATAGACTAAAGTTCCTCCCTGAGAGAGTTTATATTTAATGAGAGATATGGACAATAAACATAAATGAATGAACTTACAATGTCAGTTGATAGTGTTATGAGAAAACTAAAGCAAGATAAGAGAATAAAGAATGGGAAGGGGGCTTTCAAAATGAGGTTTCTGAGGTGAGGTGGTGACATTTGAACAGAGACTTGAATGAAGTAAGAGAGCAAGCATTTGGGGGGAGCAGTTAGCAAGTTCAAGGTCCTGAAGCAGGCAGAGCACTAAGATATAAGAAAATATGGATGCCAGTGTGAGTGGAATTCAGTTCGGATGGGGAAAATTGGCAGGCAATGATGTTGGAGATTTAGACAGGGATCAAGTCATGGAGGGCCTTGTGGGCCATGTTAAGAACTTAGGGTTTTATTCAAAGTGAGATGGTTGCTATTAGAGAGTTCTAAGCAAGGTTGTATTATGAAAGGTTGCCTTGGCTGCTCTGTAGATAACAGACTGTAGTAGGGCAAGAGGTGTGGGTACTTCCAAGAGATGATGGATGGTGGTGACATCATCTATAGGGTTGTGGTGGAGGCATTGAGATGTGGTTAGATTTTAGTTTATATTGAAGGCAGAGGCAACATAGTTTGTTAAAGGATTAAATATGGAGTGTGCAAACGGATGTTTCTAAGGCTTATGGATGGTCTGAGAAAAAGAAAGAATGAAATTACCCTTTACTTTGGGAAAGTCCCATAAACATTATGCCCAAGGGAGGTGGCTTAGGTCATGAGCAATGGAATTTAAAATTTGTGTAAGTAATAGAGGAGAAATGTGGCTGAAGAGAGAGGTGAAAACTCTCACAGGTTGTATCTTATAGATTAGAAGAAGTTTGGACATTACCCTAGGATTTTAAGTCACAACATAGCATAACAAATTCTTCATTTCATTTTTTACTGTTATGGAAAAACTCCTTTGGAGAGGTGGGAGAGGGATCAATTAGGAGGTCACCATAACAGTCCATTAGAGAGATAATGAACGTGCTGGCAGTTTATTTAGAGAAGAGATGAATTTGAGAAAAATTCATGGGTTCTTTTGTACATTGAATATTTTTTGAGTACCTCTTGTTTTTCTTTTTAAAATTTTTATTTGTTTTTAGAGAGAGAGGAAGGGAGGGGAGAGAGAGAAACATTGATGTGAGAAACATAGATCCGATGCCTTTTGTATGTGATCCAACCAGAGATGGAACTTGCAACACAGGTATATGCCCTGACTGGGAACTGAACCCACAATCTTTCACTACAGGGGACAATGTTTCAACCAACTGAGCCACACTATCCATGGCTGAGCACCTCTTTTCTAGGCATCATTCTTGGGGCTTGATGGCATGCTAGTGAATAAAACATAATAATTTATGTCCTTATGGGTCTTACATTCTAATAAGAGGAGAAAGACAATAAAATAAACAAGTAGTGTATGAAGGGATAAGTTCTGAAGAGAAAAATGTAGCTGACAAGGAAGAAAGTATATTAAAGGGCTTATGATTCTAAATATGGAAATCATAGCAGGCCTCAATGGGAAAGTGACATTTGAACACAGCAAAGATCAAAGGTTTTAATTTTGGAATTTTATAAATCCACTAATTCATTCTGTAAATATGTATTGAATGTACACTGGGTCCCCAGACACTTGCTTGGATACTGGCATTCAGTAGAGCTTAATTCCCCCCCCCACCCAACATCTGGAAGTATAAACAATGCAAATTATATTTTTTAAAAGCCATGGTAATGTTTGAATTGTGATTGCCATGGCCCTTTGAGATCTTAAAAAGTCTAGGAGCCTTGGCTGGTGTTGCTCAGTTGGTTGGAGCATCATACCATATACCAGAAGGTGGTGGTTTCGACAACTGGTCAGGGCACATACCTAAGTTGCGGGTTTGATACTCTTAGAGAAGGGAACCGATAGATGTTCCTCTTTCTTTTTCTCTCCCTCTCTCTTCCTCTTTTGCTCTCCCCTTCTCTCTGTTTCTCCTGCCCTTCCTCTCTCAGTGACCTCCTTATCAACAACTGAGCTAGCTAGCCAGCTGTATCCAAACAATTAATGTAATCCTAACTAATAAAAGCATAATATTAAAATTAACCATTTCTTTGGGACACCTAAGCCACACCCACCAGCCAATCAGAGCAACTGTATGCAAATTAACCCAGCCAACATGGAGGCCGGCACTCAGGGACCTGAGTAAATAGGCAGCATCCATTGCAGCAGGAGTGAAATTGTTTTTGGGCTGCCTGGGCTTCTCTCTGCTCCAGGGAACATCATATTTGCAACAAATGTCTCAATCCTAGGAGCTGAAGCAAACAGCAGGCCGGGCCTGACTTCTAATTAAACATTGTTTCATTATAGAAGCCAGAGCTGAAGCAGAGAGGAGGTTTCATTACATGCCTAGCCCCCGGCTTAAAGGAACAGTTTATCAATTATAGAAGATAAACAAACCCCAGAAACCTGCTTCCAGCCAGCCTTGCTGGGACATTAGGTCAATGGGAGCTGTGGGCAGCCTGAAATTCTGAAAACAGCCATTAGCCCCTCACCCATGCTGGCCACAACCCAATGGGGTGAGGGATGTTACTGGGGGTCTTGGCCAGCCTGCAAACAGCCATCAGCCCCTCACCCAGGCTGGCCAGGTACCCCAGTAGGGACCCAAAACCTGAAGGGATTGTGGGCAGCCTGAGAACGGCCCTTAGCCCATCACCCAGGCTGGCCACACTCCGATGGTATGAGGGTCCCCACTGGGGGCTTGGCCAGCCTGCAAACAGCCATCAGCCCCTCATCCAGGCTGACCAGGCACACCAGAAGGTGGACATCCCCAGAGGGGTCCCAGACTACGAGAGGGCACAGGTCGGGCTGATGGACCTCCCAAGTGCACAAATTTTTGTGCACCGGGCCCCTAGTATTAGAATAACATCACTTGCCATTGGGAAATGGGACACACATGTGTTTTTAACTTTTATTCCAGAAGACCTGGCATCCAATATTTGTGTTATTTTTCAAATTCAAGTGATTTGTGCTGGAACAGACTTCTGTAAGATCTCCCCACTGCTTTTGATGTAGTACTGGTTGTCCTTAGGTTGATTATAGAAATTGAGAGCAAGCTGTTATTTAAAGATCTCTGTCTGTCCCAAATTACTCACACATTTCCCCTGATTCCTTCTGTTTTAATGATATAAAGTTTATAAGCAAAACACTATATAAATCATAACATGTTCACATTCCCTCATTCAAAATGGAGTGTCTACGTGCAAACGCACTGACCATTGAGTGGACCTCAATGTGCCAGGGATCACAACCTGAACTCTGTTACTACATAAGTAGCTGATATTTTATTTTTTTCTCAACAGAGATAATCAGGGGAAAATAGGACTAAAATATCAAGAATAGGAAGAGAGCAAAGAGCTTATATTTGAATCTGAATAGGCTGTGGGGTCTAACATCATCATTTTGCCTAAGACATCATTATAGACCATGTATCCCTAGATCCTTGTAAACTTCTCAAAGCTGGGTCTCCAGATTAGTTAAGCAGTATTTTCACAGTGACAACTCTACCCTGTGCTCATTTTTTGCCTCTCAGTCTGATTTACTACTTCAGTACTGATGACAGACATTTATCTGACCTACAATCCTCATTAATTCTCTTAACTCTAATCAATTTCCAGATTGTTCACATAAAATTTGGGCTCATGCATAACTACAGTTAATATTAGATATCAGAAGGAGATAAAATATTTTCTTTTTTTAAATTTTTGTTTTATTGCTTAAAGTATTACAAAGAGTGTTAAATAAGTCTCCACTTTTTCCCTTGACCTTCCCCCCTCCTCTCCTACCTTCCAGTGTCTTGTGTCCATTGATTATGCTTATATGCATGCATACAAGTCCTTCAGTT